>OY292400.1:116146-208926 GCA_958496205.1 Idaea biselata | reverse complement strand
AATAAAGAAACTAAGCTGAGTGGGCACACCCTACTCCCACGGGAGGTACTACTGCCAACTACTGTCACCTGGGGCTCGAGGTGGCTCGCCTCACGAGATCTGGGCTGTGGCTTAGCACATGATCTGTCTTTAACTGATCCCCGAAAGTACCTCAAGGTACTGGAGTGATAGTTCTTTCTCGAAAAGATATTTGGTTGAACGATTAGAATGCTTATATCATAAACTACAACAGGAGTGTAGAGTGGATGGTTGCTCGCATGGATGAACTGAACTCAGTCACGGCACTTATACATACACCAGACAAATCTTAGTGATTTTTGGTGGTTTAGAATGTTTATTTTAAGTTTTATTACTGTTTAAAAATTAATAAAAAAAAAAAAAAAAAACTGCCCGCTCACATTACATTTAAACAATAACTATTTAAAATATTTTAAAGGAAAAATACATTTCCAAAAATTCACAATTCACATTCAGTTCACATTTTACATAAAATATTATAGATTTTTCGCGATGTTGTATTAAAATCAAAGACATTCTTCGGTTTTAATCGCGTGGTGTTTCGCTGTAACTTTTTAATACATTAGAATGACAAATCACATCTCAGTCAATCCTGAAGCAGGAAACTGTAAAGGTCTCGAAACGTTGAGCGTTGACACAATGCTAAAAGTAATAAACACCACGCGATTTGAACCGAAAAATGTATGAACACTGACATTTTCTAAATTCCTGTACCTAATTACCGATTTTGCGCGACAAACCATACCACATCATTAAAAAGAATGTAACAACATTTAACTTTAGTCTCTCCGAGCCCTCAACTTACATAGGTGGGTTTCCGGACGTCGTACTATTTAACGTTAGTGTTGCACTCTCAGTCTCCGAGTCGTCAACTTACATAGGTGGGTTTCCGGACGTCGTCCTATTTAACGTTAGTGTTGCGCTCTCAGTCTCCGAGTCCTCAACTTACATAGGTGGGTTTCCGGACGTCGTACTATTTAACGTTAGTGTTGCACTCTCAGTCTCCGAGTCCTCAACTTACATAGGTGGGTTTCCGGACGTCGTACTATTTAACGTTAGTGTTGCACTCTCAGTCTCCGAGTCGTCAACTTACATAGGTGGGTTACCGCACGTCGTACTATTTAACGTTAGTGTTGCACTCTCAGTCTCCGAGTCGTCAACTTACATAGGTGGGTTTCCGCACGTCGTACTATTTAACGTTAGTGTTGCACTCTCAGTCTCCGAGTCGTCAACTTGCATAGGTGGGTTTCCGCACGTCGTACTATTTAACGTTAGTGTTGCACTCTCAGTCTCCGAGTCGTCAACTTACATAGGTGGGTTTCCGCACGTCGTACTATTTAACGTTAGTGTTGCACTCTCAGTCTCCGAGTCATCAACTTACATAGGTGGGTTTCCGCACGTCGTACTATTTAACGTTAGTGTTGCACTCTCAGTCTCCGAGTCGTCAACTTACATAGGTGGGTTTCCGCACGTCGTACTATTTAACGTTAGTGTTGCACTCTCAGTCTCCGAGTCATCAACTTACATAGGTGGGTTTCCGCACGTCGTACTATTTAACGTTAGTGTTGCACTCTCAGTCTCCGAGTCGTCAACTTACATAGGTGGGTTTCCGCACGTCGTACTATTTAACGTTAGTGTTGCACTCTCAGTCTCCGAGTCATCAACTTACATAGGTGGGTTTCCGCACGTCGTACTATTTAACGTTAGTGTTGCACTCTCAGTCTCCGAGTCGTCAACTTACATAGGTGGGTTTCCGCACGTCGTACTATTTAACGTTAGTGTTGCACTCTCAGTCTCCGAGTCATCAACTTACATAGGTGGGTTTCCGCACGTCGTACTATTTAACGTTAGTGTTGCACTCTCAGTCTCCGAGTCATCAACTTACATAGGTGGGTTTCCGCACGTCGTACCCGCACTGCTTGTTGCGGATGACGTCAGTGGGCTGCGCGCGGCAGCAGGAGAACGGCACCCCGCACGCCTCGCGGGACCCCACAGCCCCCGACGAGCAGTTGAAGTAGGCGTTGCGGTCCCAGTCGCGGGGGCCCTCCACCCCGCAACACTGCAGCTGGAAGTACGTAGATAGATTCACTTATTGTACTAAAACACAGATAACCTCAAATTATACGAAAAACTTGAGAGTAAAGCGGCACAATGGGCGATCTTTTCCAAGCAACCGATGAATGGACAAGACTTAAGAAATGGAAGGGGTAAAGAAATAATAGTCAAGGGAACAAAAATGCAACGATTGTCATCTTCAGTTTAATGTTGAAGATTAGAGAACAAACCGAGTTACTACTCTAGTATAGGACGCGAAAGTTGCAGGTTCGATTCCCGCGAGGGACGAGTATAACTATAGATGTTTGTTTCTGATTCTGAATGTTTCTTTTATGTATTTTGTATGTATGTATTTACAAAAAAAAAGTATAATTTGTAGGTAGTATATGCGTTGTCTAGTACTCTATTACCATAGGCCTAGTCACTATTACCATAGTCGAAAGATATAATAGTATGCAAACTTGCCTGTTTTGTGAAAACAGGCTCTGACAAGTTATGTCCTTTCCTACAATTTATTTGACCTTTCCTGCAACTTAAGTGTCTTATCCTGCAACTATGTGACCTTTTCCACAACTTATGTGACCTTTTCCACAACTTATGTGACCTTTTCCACAACTTATGTTACTTTTCCTACAACTTATGCAATCTTTACTACAATTTATGTGTCCTTTCCTGCAACTATGTGACCTTTCCTACACCTTATGTATCCTTATCTGCAACTTATGTGGCCTTTTCCACAACTTATGCGACTTTTCCTACAACTTATGCGATCTTTACTACAATTTATTTAGTCGACCCCGTTGACACGTCGTGCGAAAGCGCGACTGCAATGCAGGAGGTTGCGGGTTCGATTCCCGCCGGGTGCAAGTATTTATGCTTATAAAATAAATATTTGTGTCTGGTCTGGGTGTCCCTCTATGTATAATATGTATGTATTTACAAAAGAAAAATAAATATAAGTATTATATCCGTTGTCTAGTCACCGTAACACAAGCTTAGTCGCTTACCACGGGGCTAGATGGCGCTGTGTGTTGTTCACAGAATTTATTATTATTATTATTATTTATGTGTCCTTTCCTGCAACTATGTGACCTTTCCTACACCTTATGTATCCTTATCTGCAACTAATGTGGCCTTTTCCACAACTTATGCGACTTTTCCTACAACTTATGCGATCTTTACTACAATTTATGTGTCCTTTCCTGCAACTATGTGACCTTTCCTACAACTTATGTATCCTTATCTACAACTTATGTGACCTTTCCTATAACTTAATTGACCTTTCCTATAACTTATAGCTGACCCGGCAAACGTTGTTTTGCCTTATAAATTATAGATAATTAAATTTTTCCTGAATTTTCTTTGCTATAAACCTCACGGAGCCCGAGACCTTTCCAACGAATGCAAAACCGTGGAAATCGGTTCGTGCGTTCTGGAGTTATAGCGTCAGGAAGGAAAACCCGACTTATTTTTATATAGTAGATGTGTCCTTTCCTGCAACTATAGAAACTTTCCTACAACTTTTGTGACCAATCCCAGGGACAAATTTATACAAAAGTTGGGTAACTAAGAGTTAATACTAGTGCTACTGGATAATCAGTATTACCCAATCCTCCTGTATCCAGTCGATGAGGTTCTGCTGGTCCGGATCCTCTCTGTAGTGAGTGATGAACGTCTGGAAGCCGGTCGTCGCTTGCTGCTTTATCTGTAATGCAACCAGATATGTTATGGTTAGATACAGCCATCTCTCTCTATCTCTGTAGTCGAACCCTCATAACTGAAGATCGTGGTTACATTTGGTAGTCTGGATTTGGATTTGATGATCTACTTTTATCATCAAATCCAATTATTATGTGTTCATTTACTCATGGTATTTGTTATCTGTTCCTTTTATCGTTTTATTAATCATTTTTTTCCTGTGTTCTTATATACCTAATGTATGAGTATAAGTAGTAGCCATTGCCGTTCTATGTATAATTAGCTGACCCGGCGCACTAAGCATCGCCATCGATCGGTCATCTCGAAGCAATATAAGCTTGAAACCGCCACGATACAACACATACAAAATGGTATGAAGATAACTGGGGCGTGAGTTATATACATACCAGTTTGTATGTTTGAAAGAGAAATCCCTGTAATTTTCTACAAGAAAGTATGAGAACATTAATACAATTATAATTACTATTTTTCAAATCTTAATGAATGATACTGCGGGACACAGCTAGTATTATAATAATATACTTATTTTCTACACTAATATTATAAAGAGGAAACATTACTATATTTGGGTGTGTGTGTGTGTGTGTGTCTGTAATGAATAAATCCAAAAATTACTGGACCAATTTCAAAAATTCTTTCACTAAAAGAAAGCTATATTGTCGAGGAATAACATATTTGATCCCGATATTCCCACGGGATCGGGACTTACGCTGGTGAACCGCGGGACGCAGCTAGTGGATAGATGTTTGTTGAGTGTACTCACCCAATCCTTGAAGACAAAGAACAGGATGCCAGTTGTCATCTCCGCTAGCAGCAGCAACGCCAGGAACACCGCATACTGGAATATTCATAGAATATATTCATAATTACATTTTGTAAGCTTTTAATAAGTGTTATTTGTTTGTAACGAATAGGCTCCGAAACAACTGGACTGATTTAAAAAATTATTTCACCAAAAGAAATCGAAGAGTAACATAGGCTATTTTTGATCTCAATATTCCGACGGGACCGTGACTTACGTGAGTGAAACCGCGAGACACAGCTAGTTATACATATAGACACACCTAGACCCAGAAACAATCATTTAAGTATAAATAACTTGTAAAATAAGTTTAAAAAGGTGTAAGTCGAAGCGCCAAACGGACTCGCCTCTGTTCCGATATGTTGGCCGGTGCAGCCTAAGGAAGACGGGTTCGAATCTTGTTCCACAGCCGTCTTCCTTCTTCTAGATGAGCGTGTTGCATCTTGAGACTTTTTCATGACTTACCACTAGGTGAGAGAGTGGTCTAACGCTCATCTAACGTGTGTATTTTTTTTAATGAACCATATATAAACGAAACAAAGCAAGGTAGATCCGAATTAATTCAGTACATAAGTAACAGATCTAATTACCTATTCAAACAAAAATCGCGTCCAAACGCAGTGGATAATGGCGGCCTTAACCCACTCATGCAAGAAGAGATATAAAACAATTACAGACAACTACTATACTGAATTAATTAAGAGTTTAAAGTCTGTAATAATGTGAGCCTTTTTGTTCCTACTTCACATAAAAACTATAGAACAAATTGAAAAGGAATTCGGCTTATGATAGCTTAGACACCCCTAGCATAGGCGATAGACAAAAAAAATATTGTCCCCTTTTCTCTACTTCCGGTATCTCATGTTACCGATTGTAGAGATAACAATATGGTGTCTCGGCAGTAATTATCATAAGACGATTTGGTAAATGAATCTATACTAACGTGGGTACAACCGCAGGTTGCTAAATAAATATTTAGTAGCTCTATCAACAAAAACTGAACCAATTGGAGTGAAATATGGTATAAGGATAGCTAGTGCAGCCAGTCAATCAGTCATCAGGACCTTGAATGTTATAATATGATGATACTCACACATGCAAGCAGACATGTGTTCTCACGCAGAGCCCCGACACACCCGGTGAAGCCAATTATGAAGGTTATGGTACCTGGAACAGGACGTTCAGATATAACCACTACATACTACAATGCCTAGGTTCTAGTCTAGTATACACTACTTCGCGGCAAAAGAGCCATAACTTTAGCGTATGCATGCATATCGTAACTCAGCAAAGTCTGACATTAGTCAGGGTTTACTACATTTGCATCATTCTGCATCATAGTTAATGTTACAAAATTCAAAAATTCAAAATTTAATATTATTTATTTATTTAAGAAACCACAAGAAACTCAAGGGATATTTTTTTTTCAATTAGTTTTTTTATCATGTTTTATATTACAATCGTCATAATACAGATATCTGTAATTTGAACAGGAGCAGGAGATTTTACTGTGGTTTCGGAAACGAGAACGAGAAATGCTTTGGCTAACTATTATATTATAATATAAGTACCAGTTTAAAATCGGTGATACTGATTATGAAACATTGTAATTCTTTAACTAAAATCCGACTATGAAGTTATGGGGCTTTGTTACTCTTTCACACCAAAAGTACTGAACCAATTGCGATGAAATGTGAAATATAGATGGTTGGAGACCCAGAATAACACATAGGCTACTATTATCCAGATACCCCATGGGATCAGGACTCACGCAGGTAAAACCGTGGGGCGCAGCTAGTTTTCCATAGATATAATTTTCCCTTGTCATTCATCAGCATCACTAACCAACACATATTAGTATGAAGGCAGGGTCCAAGGCGATGCTGGTGAGCCGCGAGAGGTTGTTGAAGGTGTCCTTCTCCATCCACGCCCATATCCCTACAGCCAAGATCACCAGCCCCACCAACTGGAGACACATATTGTTATGGAGATTATACTTGTTTTATATAACTTGCTAGATAATAGAGCGAGGGTGAACATTAAACAGGCCATTATAATGTAGACTTTTGTTGATATTAAATATCAATCACTGTTTGTTTGTGTGTGCCTAACAAATTTCAAATACTGTTGTTATTATTCTGTATCTTAGTCAGGAAATCCTTTAATCGGTTTTCTCTTGTTACTTATAGACTGTGAGAGGTAATTGATATTTATGTTGAGTGAGCATCGCATATATATGGTAACTACTTAGTAGGTAGGTAGGTAGTGTAATATGAGTTTGGTAGATAATGTATTTCTGCTTGTACATCCAAAGTCAGTGCCTATCTTAGATTCTGTAAATCCAGTTTGACAGGTATATATGTCAGCATGCAAATATAATAATAGCAGCAATTATGAACAGTTAAAAAATGATTAATGTTTTGCCTTTTGACCTCAATAATCTGGTGAAATCTTTGGAAGTTAGGTTCGGAGATTTTGTAGATATTATTACCTAGGTACGCATAGGTACTTAGGTGTGACATACTTATAGGAGACTACATTCATATTCTGAACTTCTCTATTTGGACGCACAGTTAGCCTTGATTTCTGATCGTACTTTCTAAGCAGAAACATAAGTGATAACTTTATCCTTTCGACACTCAACAGTCAACACTAATCTTGTTAAACACAATTACAAAAGCCCAAGTTATTGTTCAAATAGTTTAACTCACCCAGAACAAAACATTTACACCAAAAATAACATATTTTAAGCAACAGCTGACTTCGCTCGTATCACGTCGATATTTTCTCATGCTAGGCATTTTCACTAGTTACGTACAAATCATGACAAAATTAAATTACTAAGAAAAACAAATGAGTAAACGCTACATTTAATTTGAATACGAAAATTGGGACGAATACGACACAAACGCGAGAAGTGCAAGGTGAACGATCCTCTTTCCTCAACAAAAGAAAGGAAGCATTACACAACAAAATTGAAATGTACTGTTAAGTTGTAAACTGCTTCGCTTAAATGTCAAATACAACGGTCGAATGTACAAGTTAGAAAGAGATAAACTACACATCTCTAAATTGCGCTATCATTTTATTTTCCTTGGGTTAGACATACGTTCGGATAAAGAAACAACTTTATAAAAATGCGTTCGTCTGTTCGGATATTCTGTCTGATGAAGTTATTAAATTGTTTTTTTTTCTTTTTAAAATAATGGCTTTGTGATTTGTGACAGTATAAATAAAACCTTTCAGACTGCAAGCGGAGCCACAACAAATAGCTTAAATATACAGGGTTATTGGTAACAAATTATGAAAGCGGATCAAGCAGAGCTAGCTACCTCCTGACATCCAAAGGAACAACTTTCGTTCCACGGCTTTTTCGATTTCGAATTTTTTTTTTGCTATTCTCTATTATTGCAAAAACCACTGTATTAGGGGTAGAAACATACTTATTCGACACGCACTTTATGCCAGCGCGAGCGCTATGCATTTGTATGAAATCCTTTGAGTTTGTTAACGCTTAGCGCTTTATAAGTATAGAACGCTTTAAACGGTTAAGTATGTTTCTACCTGAACCCTAAGATTTTAGTTTTATTAGTACTATACTATACTAAAATATTAGGTTTAGGTATTGAGGTATTGCTAATAAGTGAATTTCTAAAAAGATTATTTAATTTTCATAGGCCGTTTAGTTTCGGCATAGATTAGGGCTAGGTACCCCCATCTCTTCCGTGAGATTTAGGGGAGACTAACTATGAGTTTACCCGGCGCGGTGCCTGGCCCCTGTTTCATAAAGCTGACAATCCGACAGAACTTGTCTAGACCTAATTGTAAGTAACATAAGAACAGCGAAAGCTGAAGTTAGAGAACTGGCACTATCCGATCATAATACGGCCCAGTTTTTAACTTTTCCACATAACAAAAATGATTTAATTTTTTTTATCCATAATATAAGAGACTTTAACCAAGAAAATGTATGGAAATTTGTTAATGCTATTAAATCTCTATCATTTAGTGATGTTTATGAGGAAAATGATGCTAATAATGCCTTCAATATTCTACACGATTTACTCACACTATTTTTCAACCTTTGTTTCCCTACCATTAGAATAAAAACTGTGTTAAAACCTATAAAAAACAAGTGGTTAACCAAAGGCATTAAAGTGTGTTGTAAAACTAAGCGTAAGCTATATTACAAATACCAAAATTGTAAAGAGAATAAAGAGGAACATCAGTTAATTTATAAAAAGTATACATATTATTTAAGAAAAATCAAAACAAATCACACCATATTAACAATTTTGAATATATTGCTAAAGCAAATAATAAATGTAAATATAGCTACATGGGATCTCATTAATAATAACGTAAAAACTAAAAATGTTGTTAAAGAAATCGATAAAGTAAACCACAATAATATCAGCTACACTGATGCAAACCAAATTTCTGATATTTTTAACAACTTTTTTATTGAGGAAGTAGAAAACAGCTCAGCCCAAATTAATAATTCTAATCTAAACTCAGTAGCATACAATTTATATTCAATGTACGCTACTCCAACAAATAAAGAGGAGGTTAAACAGATAATTTTAAGTTTAAATAATACAAACTGTGCTGGACTAGATAACTTAAACACTTACCTTCTTAAAGAAAATGCTGAGAACCTTGCTTTTCCACTTTCTTATTTGATTAATTTGTCTTTGGAACAAGGCGTGTTTCCTGACCGTCTCAAAATGTCGATTGTTAAACCAATGTTTAAAAAAGGAGACAGTAAAGAGATAGCTAACTATAGACCGATCACTATAATTCCAATCATTTCAAAAATGTATGAAAAAATTATGTATTTAAGAGTAAATTAATTTTTAGATAAAAACAAAATATTAAATAAAAACCAGTATGGATTTCGTAAAAGTAAATCGACCACCACTGCTTGTTTTTCTCTTATTAAAGATATCACAGAATCATTTAACAACAAAATCAAAACTGCGGCCATCCTTTTAGACATGTCGAAAGCTTTCGACCATGTAAACCATGAAATACTACTAGAAAAACTAAATAATAAGTGTTATAAAAATGGTTTAAAAGCTATTTGACTAACCGGCTACAGTGCACAGAGACCTGTAGAATTACTGGTCATACCAAGAAAAGCTACTGATCTAATTTTAGGCATAACAAATTTGGCGTACATAGTAGAGTAGATTAAATAAAAAAAAATGATATGTCAAAGAGATATCTTGCTAATATCCGAATGAATAAACGTACTTTGATTTGATTTGATTTGATTTCGTACCGCAAGGGAGCATTATGGGCCCACTCTTATTTCTTCTGTATGTCAATGACCTACCTAATAAACTGAACAGAAATGTATACTTTATGCTGATGATACCACAATTATTATAGTTAAAAACACAGTATCCACTAATCTTTCCAATGAAATTACGAATGCTTTAGAAACCGTTAGTAGATGGCTTGAAAATAATAATTTGAAACTAAATGTTAATAAATCGAAAATAATTCCATTCCATACCAATAACTCAAAAAAATGTTTATTTAGTGTAGTTTTCAAAGAACAACCAGTTGAAGTCTTGGATCATACTTTATTTCTTGGCATATATATAGATAAGTTTCTAAACTGGAAGAAACAAATTGAAGCGGTTTGTAGTAAAATTGACAAATTTCTTTTTGCCCTGCGGCGCATAAGGGATTCAGTTTCAAATGATGCTGCCCTATGTGCCTACCACGGATATATTAGCTCAGTACTGAGATATGGTCTTCCACTTTGGGGTAACTCTGTTGAAGCTTCATTTGCATTTAAAGCCCAAAAAAGGTGTATTCGAATTTTAGGTAAGGCAAAATTTAGAGAACCATGTAAGCCTTTGTTTCTAAAATTAAAAATTCTCCCTCTACCAAGTTTATATATTGAAGAACTATGTATTTTTGTAAGAAAGAATCCCAAGTGGTTTAAGACTAATTTAGAAATGGGACAACCCAGTAGGAGACATGGTCACAACTTATATTTACCACAAGCTAATTTAGAAGTTTTTAGAAAATATATGTATTTTATGAGTATAAAGATTTATAACGCCCTTCCAGACAGATTTAAAAATTTACCATTTAACGTGTTTAAAAGAGAACTCCACGAATATCTCTTACTTCATTCCTTCTACTCGGTGGAAGAATTTTTATTATTTCATAAGGTATATTTCTAATTCTCACTAAGTTAATATTATATAGGTACCTAATGTTAAATTGTTGATTTTATATAAATTTTATTCATACGTAGACTATGCTTAGATTTACTCTAAATTAAAATATTTGGACGCCTGTAGGCAGAATTTCTGTAACGTTCTATGATAATATTGTAACACCTTTGTATTCGAAATTCTTGACCAAATAAATTATCTTTATCTTTATCTATATTTCATTCACGTTTATGAAACCGTATAAGCGTGACAATTTGACAAATACCTAAGTTAGTTATTGACATAAAAGTCGGATTGTCAGCTTTATGAAACAGGGGCCGTCAACGGTTTGGTTGGAGGGTTGGTATCGGGCAGGTAGTCGGCTTGTAAAACATTTCCATTGTGGTTCAAAAACACCTAAAGGACCTCAAGATGGATGGACTTTGTTTTATTCATCATTCACTTGTTTCTGCCTTCCGTTACATTTAAAACCGTCAAGGGGACTAGATGAAGGTATGAACGTGAAGGTTTTAAATAACTCCTACGCTTTTTTAACAAATGCAAAAAAATCCCGGCAGGACTAGAACCCGCGACTACTGGTATTCCGTTCCAGCGCGATAGCCGCTATGCCACGGGTACCACCTAAGCCTCCCGCCAAGCTGAAATTAAGAAAGCATTCTCGTGTTCTTCCGAGTAAAGCCTCGTAGGCGCAGGCGGCGCGGCGGCTCGCTAGTAAATATTATTAAACCTACTTATTTAAAAAATAAAACTCGATATTCGTGATTCCTTTTTATTTATCGCACTTATCCGAATTTCTTGAATTATTGTTTATCCAGTCGATGTATTTACTGACTTTTGTGTAGACGCCTGAAACAAAATTAATAGCCAAATATAGTAACTAAGTATATCCAAAAGAACAAACTCCGGTGTCAATTCCGCTATTAACGCGCGGTTTAGTTGCAAAATAGTCTTCTATGCACGCATTTTATTACTAAATCACATTAGCATCGTTAGATTTTTCTCGAAAAATGTTCAGCAAAGTTCGCTAAAGCTTTTGTAGTGTTAGATTTTATTTTGCAAAATGACTAACAATTGCTGAACTGTTTTCAAGAAAATCTAACACCGCTGAAGCATTCTTAGGACATTAATTTTAGTTACCTACCTATACATAATGGGTAATAGGTGCCCAGTTGGAAATAGAAGGTCAAAAATAGGAATAAGTTTAATAACTTACCCGGATAATGAGGATCGGCACATCCTATACCCCAAGATACGATGCCTATAAAAATAAAAACACAATGAGATCAACTATACCTACTTCGTTTTTTAATCTCAGACTACGATCTGACGTTATGGTTATGTATTTGACGTATTTTTTCTCTTTTGACCCCAGATTCTCAATATTTAACGTTCTTTACGAAGATCATAATATTGTGTCAAATCATAGTCTACAATTAAAAGATGAAGAAAGTATATAAACATTATTTCTTAGTGTCAATCCACGCTTAGGAAATACTGCTTTTTGAAAAAAAAAAGTGTTTTCAAAGTTTTTGAAAGCATTTTTTCAAAAAGCAGATGAAGTATAGTTATAAAGTGAGGCCGCTGATCTTGTACAGTTGTGCGGATTAAGAATGCGGTCATTCGTTGAAGAAGTGACCGATGATGTGTGTGGCAAAACCATCAGGATTTATCAAGCTCCTTCGTGGTGCCGGTTGTTATCGTTATAGTAGTCGTTAGATCAAGGGCGTGGCCTTAGGGCGACCCGAAAATTCTATTACACACCACTATTAAATACGAAGGGAACTATTTTTTTATCTGTAACCTAATTTAAAAAATAAATACATTTTGTGAACCTTACACAGCGCCTTCTAACCCTAAGGTAAGCGACTAAACTTGTGTTAAGATGACTAGACAAATTAACACTATAATATCTCATTTTCTATCGCAAATACTTACATAAATATTACAAAGAGAGATACCCAGGACAGAAACAAACTATTTATTTTTAACTGAAATATTTGTTCCTGACGAGGATCGAACCCGCAAACAACGCGCCACTGAGATCATCATAGTCAATGCCCAACTATAGGTGCATATACCTACCAGCCTGTACATATTTTCCGTTGTCTTGAAAGACCACTAACGGTCCCCCGCTGTCGCCCTGAAACAAAACGCATAATTAGAATACATACTCGACTCTCTCACCTGATGGAAAGCGACGGTATGGTCGCAGATGTAGCGAGCTCATCTAGAAGATGGACGACGCCACGAACAAGCTCCGATCCGTCTTCCTGACTGCACCGGCCTACGGACCAGTCCGCTTAGTGCAACGATTTAGGCCGGTCGAAGCTTCCCACTAACTAAAACAACTTTTAATCGCCTTTACGACGGGCATATCGTTGACATATTCTTCTAGACGCGCGGGATACAGGGCTACCTACCATCGAATGTCTTGCTAATAAGGATATAAAGTAGGTACAATTATAATAATTGTAAGTCCAGACTACCTTCCGCTAACTTATGGCTCATGTCAATGATACTGGTTCCTGGCGGGACTCGAACCTGCAACCTTCTGCATTACAGTCACCCAACGCAGCACATGCCTCTGCCCGGCCGCGGCAGATTGAGAAGACCCAAGAAGTGCTGGCTTGACGTCGTAAGATTGGATATGCGTGCAAATGGTCTTACTACGCGGAATGCCAAAGATCGTGCGAAGTGGAGACGTAAAAGTAGGAAAGCGGACTCCGGGCTCTCGAGAGGGATGCAACCGGGAACATCGCTCGGATGATGATGATGGTTCACCCAACGCAGCACAGAGGTCGTCAAAGAGACCACTAAGTTGGTAAATTACCTGACAGCCGTCCTTGCCCTTGGAGAAGGCACACATCATAGTGGCCGGCTTCAGGTGCTCTGCTAGCTGTGACTTGATGCACTCTTCGTCCGTCTGGATGCCGAGCGTCGCCTTCAGCAACACTTTCGAGGCTGACTTCTCAACGCCAACGCGGCCCCAGCCGACTATCACTCCGACCCGCTCACCGAAATTTTCATCTGAAAATTTAAAGGGTTTATGATGCCACACAGGCTTTATAAGATTAGATTAGGTATATATGTAAGTAATTGAATTTCTCAATTAGGTAATTAAATGTGCGATGACGAGGTAACATGAGTAAAATTGGTTACTGTGTTAAAAAAATCTATAGTCTTTGTTTTTGTCTATAGGTATCAACCTTCTAATAAAACTTCTTTTCCTTTTCCGCTAATCCACTAACTTACTTTTTCGACCAGTTTAAAGTTAAATGTAGGTGTAAGTACAGATACACATGTTGTACACGATATTCCAAGCGGACATGGTTAACGATCGCGCCATGTATTTTTCGTTTCTTATTTTCGTCGCAGCTATGCTGCGAGACGCTAGATGCTATACATAGATAATATTGCACTTTGCAGGTTTAGATAAGGGTTTAGATCAGTGGTTCCCTAAGTGGGGGGCGCGCCCCCCAGGGGGGGCGCAGAGACCTTTCCAGGGGGGCGCGGGCCACCTGTGTAGAAAAACCTGCGATCGCTGAAAGAATGCATTCCAGACTGCTCGATACGACCAATGAAAATATTTGAAATTGACGCCTGTCAAGAACCTCATTGAGGCCTCAGTAGGCGAATGTTAAGAACTTTATCAGCTTCTAGCATGGCCCCGCGTCACTCTCGAGGGGGCTATCAAAGGTATTTAGTTCTTCTTACCAAATACCTTTTGTATGACTTTAATGACGTAAAACTTTAATGAGCAATAATACCTTTACTTATTTTATTATTAAATCCATTTTTATTTTGACCTGATAATCTGGACTGGAGGATGGGGGAGGGGGGCGCGGATTTTTTTTTATGGTCGAAAGGGGGCGCGACTCAAATAAGTTAGGGAACCCCTGGTTTAGATGGACTTATCCCTGAGAGCAACTAGAACTGGTTAGGTTATGATCGGAAGGGATCTCCGAAGTTGCTCCAGAGTTAGTGAGACAGTGACAGTCATTCTCGATCGTCACTATTCGTCACTATCGGATTAAAAGGCTGCGAGTGAATACCCCTATTAATTATGTAATCCTAGGTCATCTTAACGCTTACCTTTCTTCGGTAAACAGATAGGCACGATGTGTTCATTGAATACGACGGGCGCGTCGAGCGTCGCGATCGCGATGTCGTTCTCATCGCGTATCGCAGTGGAGGTGAACTCTTCGTGGACCACCACCTGACTGATGCCGCGCTTCTCCACGCCAACTGTGTCGTCCAAGTTGTCTAGACCGATGAGCACGCGCATGTCCTTGAAGTTGTCCCTGGAAATATCTGGTTTTATACATTGTTTGTTGACTAGTTACGAAGATATTTCGAAGGCGTCTGTGACGTATTGGGCGAATCCCCGGCTGCGACGTGAACGTTGCGGTTTCGATTACCGCCGGGAACAAGTATTTAACAATAACATTTGAAGCATTTTAACCTGACCATGAATGTTTGGTTGGATAACATCTAAATCTAATTGGTAGAACATCTAGGTACATCAAACTTAATTGTGTTGGTAGTACAATTTTCTGATAATGTATCGTTTTTGAGATATAAGCCAAACACGCCAAAAACGGGTAATACTGGGCACGCACTGGTAACTCTTGTAAGTGAGCTAGCCAACTGTAAGAGCATAACTACTAAGAACTACTAGGTAAACTGTGGCAATATTTAGATAAATTATTATGAGAAACCAATATTAACTAATTAACACCAACTAGGTAGCCAACTGATTCGTTACGAGGTAGTAAAACGTATCGGTTTGTTTCTTAAAATACTAATCTAAATACTACAGTAATCTGTCGGGTTAAAGAATATCAAAGTTTCGTAAAAACGTAAAAACGGGTAAAAACGGAACCCTATTAATCATTTATGAACTGATCATTCATTACTGAACTGAAACCCGCTGTCTGTCCGTCCGTCTGTCACCAGGTTGTATCTCATGAACCGTGATAGCGAGACAGTTGAAATTTTTACACATGATGTATTTCTGTTGCTGCTATAACAACAAATACTGAAAACAAATATTCAAGGGGGGGGGGGGGGCTCCCATACAATAAACGTAATTTTTAAAAGTTTTTGGCAACGTAAACGCGATTTAATTCTACCACTGGCGCCATCTAGTGATAAACTCGTAAAGAAAAATGCAAACGTGTTGGGCTCATGAATTTCGCTTGGTCCAGTGTTTATTTTAAGGTTCGGTTCAAAACTGAGATACGGAACCCTTCGTTTTCAAAAGTTTTTCAACAAGTTACACGCAGATCCACTGATCGGAGACCAAGAGGCGTGAATTGCAATAATAAATAAATGAAAAAAAAGCACAGAACCACACACATCTACATCTAGCCCCATGGTAAGCTACTAAGCTTGTGTTACGGTGACTATATACACCGGATATTTAATACTTTTACCTACTTATTCATTTTTCTTTTGTAAAAACATACATACAAAGTGAGACATACCCAGACCAGAAACAATAATAATCCGAAGACATACTTATACATTTTTCCGAGGATGGTCCCCATTCTCTTTCTCCATACAAACGTAGTTTAAATTTTCCTCCCTGGATAAAGACATTAGAGCAAATATGATTATGCCATAAAACCTATATCTGTCATGACAATGCATCTACCTTTTTTTATTTCTTTATTTTCTAATTAAAATAATAATAAAAAATAAAAATGAAAAAAATAAAATGGTAGATGCATAGTCATGACAGATATAAGTTTTATGGCATAAACATATTTGCTCTATAATGTCTTCATCCAGGGAGGAAAATTTAAACTGCGTTTGTATGGAGAAAGAGAATGGAGACGATCCTCTTAAAAATATGAAATGAATGAACCACATAAAGCAATGTCCAGCGCTGAGTATGTGCTTGGTGGTGATGACAGCAGCCCCGCAGTGCATGCGCTCGCTGCGCAGGATGGCGACGGTCCAGGGGTAGGAGTGGGGCTCCGCGCGACGGCCGCCCACTATCCTCATGGAGATCAGCTCGTCCGACGCTTTTCCGCATTCTGACACGAACGATATAGATAAAACCTTAAAATTTGCCTTATTTATAAATGTGGAGTAAGGTCGGAGTTGGTTTACCACTTTTTGTTCCTGTCTGCCAACTTTGAAAGTTCTTAAACAACAAGAACCCAGAGAGAGAGAGAGGTCAGAGTTTTAACTCTAACCTTACTTGTGTACCTATTACACGTGTATTAATTAAGGCTACCTACATAATTTTTTCTTCGTTTTCGCAAAGTTAGATAGATATTAAACTAATGTTTTCCAGATTTACTCGGGTTGCTTTTATTATTAAGTAGGTGAGGAACCCTGGGGAAAAGGTCTGTAAAGACTTTGAAACGAAACATTGATAATAAAAGCAAGGTAAAAATGGTTGGTACCTATTTGCTACTTATACGTACGTACTTACGTATAGGTAGGTATTTATAAACCAGTCGTAAAAGGCGACCACTTCGGCGGGCGAAGACCTTATGAAAAGGTTTAGAGTCGCTCAAAGAGCTATGGAGACAGCTATGCTCGGGGTTTATCTACGGGAAGAGCGAGGGTCACCGACATAGCCAAACGGATTAGCTCTTTGAAGTTTAGTTGCAGTGGGCAGGCCATATAGCACGGAGAGCAGATAGTCTTTGGGGCACAAGGTTCTCGAATTGAGACCGCGGATCGGAAAGTGCAGCGTTGGACGTCCACCAACGAGATGGACGGCGACATGGTCCACGGTGGATGCAGGCCACTTATAACCGAAGCATCTGGAAATCTATGAGAGACATATGTAGAGCAGAAGACTTAAAGAAGAGAAATGATAAAAAGGCGACCAGAAGAGGTTTCTTGGTGAATGGGGATGCAGCAACTTAATTGTTCCATTGCCATCTTCTTATCTTCTAGATGGGCGTACCACACCTAAGACCATACCATCACTTACCATCAGGTCTTATACCTACTGGTCAAACGTTCGTCTATTTATAATAAAGAGCGACCAGCAGAAGGCACAAGGCGGTGAGTAGCGCTCAGACGAGCATCATTCGAAAATAGTATACAAGGGAAACATACATTCATAAATTCATCGCTCGGGGTGGAATCTCGCATGGGCTAGTTCATTTAGATGCTGGGGTACAGACCCAGAGACGTGGGTTCGAGCCTCGCAAGCCACCGACTTCAAAAAAAAAAAGCATAAAATAACCTCGCCTACGTACAGTGCCACCGACTTATCTGTTATGTAATCTGAAGTCGGGCAGATTTACTGGGTTGGTTGGGGTTGATTGTAAGTAGTTTGGCTGCCCGACTTCAGATTACATAACAGATAAGTCGGTGGCACTGTACGTAGGCGAGGTTATTTTATGCTTTTTTTTTAAGTCGGTTTTTATTTTTTAAAATTATTTTTTTATTCAGTAATATGCACCAAACGTAGGTATCAAATGTTTTTATTGCAGATAAGACCACCTAATCTACGATGGTTCTATCTCAGGAGAAACCGTCAACTTGGCAAGGCTCCAGCTAGACACTGAACACGTCGTTAATACACAGCTCGGTGTTACATGAATCTCTTTAGGAACGTTAACCAGGCACTTACTGGTTGCCAAGTTGTACCTACAAACTGCTTCAACTAGAGACTGGTCTTATAACCCGTAGTAACAAATAAGGGTCAAGCAAGAGGTGTAGGTACCTAACTAACTAAAGAGATCAAATAAAAGTCTGTCATCGAATGACTAGTCTCGGATAGTAACATCACATATCGCAACTCACCACAGTCCAAAGCCAATGCTGTTATCACGACCTAAAACACAAATTAATTTTCAGCCAATTTCCTTTCGGCAAACCGTGAAATATAGTATTTCAGCACTTACATTCGAAAATCCAGTATACAGGAGAATTATAATATGAAATTTGTACATAACGTTGTAAAATATCAGGCACCGATAGGCGCACAATACGTATGCCCTAAGTCTATTTAAGTACTACAGTCAATATCTAAACTACCGAGGCATAAGCTTAGGTGAAATTCGAGACGGTATTCAAAATCATCGTCTCGACCGACACGCGTGCTTATAAATATTTTCAAACATCAATTATTTCAAAGTTACAGAATTTAACTCATTGATTGATATTTGAACAACATCTACTTAGCAATAATGATCGTAGATAATAATATTTGAAATAATACATAACCACAAAAGGTTATATAAATTTATTGATCGAATATGTGAAAATATTGTTATCGTTGGATTTATTATGGGTTTATTATTAATAAAAATTGAATTTTCTTTATTATCATGTTGGTATGTGTTTAAATAAAATGTACCTACTCGTAGCTAATTTAATAAGAAATTAAACCAAATTAGGTAAATAAATACACAGCTACAATTAAAATATTTTATTAAAACTTACAGTAAGTACAATAAATAAAAAAAGGTTTAAATATTTCAATGGAAAATGTTTGATTAAAGAATGATAAAATGTGGTCAAATAAAACATGTGAGTATGAAGGTCTAAAGTTTGAATGACTGATGGATGTTTGTTGGGATTCCCTGGATGTAGGCGATGTACTTATGTTATTTATTGAACCAAATCTTCAACTCGGGCTTTTTCAACGACCTAAATAATATATACTTACCCGAACATTATAAATTTAATTTACAGCGTAGCTCCTAAGAAGGTTCCTATTGCTTAATCTCTGTAGGTAAGTCTAATCTATAGATTTAAACGCAGTAAGTCCCTTCGTGCGTTTGCTGTCGTATCCAATTGATATACTTGGAAACAATCGTGTAAACCCCTGAAAATTGAAATAAAAAATGTGTTGGGAACTTGATTGAAGATAAAATAGCCATAACCAGTATGAATCAGGCGTGTGATGGTAAAGGGGTATTGTGATGTAAACGTATGCACATACTGATGTGACATTGGTCTAAATAAGCCACCTATTACCTGTGTCTTGGTCACAATTAAACAATGAAAGTGACCGAGACTTCATTCGAAAACAGAACGATGTTGTTGAACAACACCTCCTATAGGTGGACTAGTAGCGTCCCGCGGTTTCACCCGTGTAAATCCCGATCCCGTGGAAAAAACCATATAGTAGATACCTACATATCACAAAAAACACTCTCCCTAAATTTCATTTCTCTAGGACCGGCGCCCGCGCCGGCGGTTTGGGCTTTGCGTTGATATATACCTAGGTCAGTCAGTCAATTATTCAAGACTTTGAATTTTCAGTAAAGAAATCGTGTAGGTACATACTCATTCATTGCACTTAAGATTTGTTAGTGCACTTACTAACCTCCTTACTTATATAATAAACGATGACTAAGTTTATGTAAGGTTTGTCTCTGTCTGTTAACTTTGAAACTTCATGTCACAGTAAAAGACAAACGTTACATAAGGGGGTGCCAGTGCGACTGCGGAACTCTCTAACAAACCATGCAAACTCTTTTGATGACAACCAAGAGCAAAGCCAGGAGCCTCGCAGTATGCTGGAGTGGGCGGATCTAACATGGTCAAAGCCAGGAGCCTCGCAGTATGCTGGAGTGGGCGGATCTAACATGGTCAAAAATGTGCTATCGACACGACAAAGAAGAAGTAAAGGGGTAGATAATTAAATTTGTCAAAAAATATACACATAATTTGAAAACAAAGAAATATTGACAGTCCTTAATAATAATCCTATACAAAAAAAACGATAGTTCGTCAAAGTTGTCGAGCTGGCGAAAACTGTTCCGGGATATTTCGTTGTTTGGAAATATCTCCTTTCGCCCATAGTTAGGTATCTATAATGAATGATTTCTCACCGGGATAATCAGGCATCGCGCAGTCGATGCCCCACGAAACGATCCCTGAAATAAAAATTGATAAATCAATGACTATGGGAGCGAATGGTCTCAAATGACCATCTTAGATATAATTTTTACACGCGAAATTAAGCCACTGTGTTAATATACTAATTATTGTTTACCATTATTTATTTTTTATTTTATTTACTTTATTTATTATTTTTTAAAGGTAGGTAGGTACTCTTCTCAATGAAAATGTATTTTCATTACATTTTATACGATAAATATGTTACGTCTAATTTTCAATTTTCAAAATTATCGTTTTTACCATAAATCATAAATAAATGATGGTTTATCGATTTAACGATAAATCATCGTATTTTCATGCAATTCCGTCTCGTTCATTTCTATGCAGCAGGACAAGGAATTTATGAAACCGATGATTTATCATATTTTATATCGCCGTCTATTTCTAATTCTAATTCTAAAAACCTGTTTCGATTTAACTTTACTTACCGACTTGATACCACTTCCGGTTTTCCGTTTTCATGTGCGTCGAAAATAAGGGCCCGCCACTGTCTCCCTGAAATTTTCACATTTTCGGTAATACCATATCGTCAGTGGAAAGGCGACATTGCTGAAGCGCCAAAACGGGACTTTTGGGAAATGAGGTTCAAAGTTTTTTTTTAGGAAAAAAAAATATCTTTTTTTCTTTGAAAAGAAAAATTGCTTAATAAGAAAGGAATAACTGCAACTGCACTTACAAACCTAGTCAAATATTAGATATTGTAAAGTAATAAAATTGCTTATTCGCTTTAAATTAGGAAATACTAAATTGCAATGTCTTACTGACTAATTATTTTTAGTGTGATTAGTTTACACAAGTCCAACGCCACAAGTCCTGACCCATTTGTTCCAACATTTGAAAGCGAGACAACCGATGTCTGCGCTTATCCAGGGCAGGGCCGTAAGCGACAGTCCTGCCAAAATATGACCAGGTATCAGAACTTCTAGGTCATTCGGATCAGATCAGAGGAGACGGGACAGAGCGGCAAACCTCGACGCGAAAGAAAACGATCCAGCGTGGCGACAAAGGCTTCCGTTGTAAGAGCCGATACCACTTCCAGGTGGACGGCCTTAGTGGCCAGGCAGATAAAAACACACAAATACGCCTTCGTGATCCTCTTGTTACGAGATAGGTGGTTGTTTTGACCCCAAAAGGTCGGTACCGCTCAAACCGGGTTCTAATTCAGTGCGAGTCATTTATTAGTTATTCGCTGCGACCCGCGGTTTCACCCGCGTATCCCACGGGAATATTGAGATCAAAAGTAGCCTAAGTATTTGTCTTTCTTCAGTTCCCCTCTACATATATCCAAGATTCATCAAAATTCAACGGTTTTGTGTGAAAACGTGACAGACAGACAGAGTTACTTTTTTTTCTATTTGGCACAGAGGTAGGTAGGTACATACGCCACAAATAACGTTACCTGACAAGCATCCTTTCCTAAGCTGTAAGCACACATCATGGTGTCAGGCACCAGGTTGTCTCGGTAGATGGAAGACTTGCGACATTGCTCAGACTCCACGATCTGGACCTTCGTCTCCAGAAGGTAGCGAGATGATGTTAGCGCGCCTTGGCGGGTCTTTCCCCATCCCGCCACTGTTAGAGCAAGCGTTCGGAACTCCATGTCTGTAAACATATTAAAAGATTACGTATAAAATAGTTCAGAATTACAGTGACTTTGCTTATAGAAAACCTTCCATTAGTAATAGTCTGACTCAACCTCGAAAGATTCAGCAACACAGTTTTATTCAAGCTACCATCCTTCTAACTTACCAGCCTCAGGCAAACAGATGGGCCTGACATTGTCACCGAACTTGAGTTGCCTCCCCAAGGTGAGTATGGCAATATCGTTGATGTCCCGAACTGCATTAGACGTGAAGTGAGGATGTTTCACCCCGTTGACAACCTTCATGGTCAAGAACTTGTTGTCGAGCCGGTCGTGCATCCCTATGTCTACTGTCAAGTCTCGGTAATGCACCCTGGCAAACATAATATACTATATATTAAATTCACATTTAAACACCAGGATCATTATGTACACAAATCGTATGTCTAATCGATCTTCAACCATAAAATCATGAAATTCAATTGAAAGAAATCAATTAAAAAATATATAAATAAGTGACACGTTTCGGAGATATGGGCCAAAATATCTGCCGCCGACTATGCCACAGGCTTAATAGGTCGTTTGTCAATTGTTTATTGTGCGTAAGTACCTGCGCTTTAGCTTTTAGTTTAGATACTCTTGGTCCTAGAGTCTAGAACCTAAGCCAGCAAGGATGGTCAACAGTAGTCAGAGCGTACCCGAAAGTGATACAATGTCCTGCTGTAAGGATGTGACGGTCGGTGATGACTGCGCCTCCACAGTGCAGCTTGGGTCCAAGCATCAAGGACACCAGCCACGGGAACTGGTGCGGCTGCACAGTAGTACCTCCGACGATACGCCGGTTATTGCCTTCTATGCCACATTCTAAAAGCAATTCGGTACTCAATTGTCGTAAGTGGAAAAACTTGGGTAGGTAATTACCTATAGATTGTCGGTTTACTTGAGCAGTTTATTTTTTTTCTAGATATTATGCATTTGCCTCCGTACACGAATGACTTTTGCAAAGGTTATATTTTTCTTATGACTCACATCATTGAAGCCCTTTATTGCTGTATTAAGTGCAATATGTTTTACCTATTCATTTACATTTACTTATATTGAACTATTGTTATATAAAATATTTATAATGTATGTTGTTTTCAAACTTACGACACGAATGATTGTATTTCTGTGCATTTATCTGTAACCAATCAATTTACTTAGACAATTTCAATGTCCAATTTATTTTTAGCAAAGTAGCTATTGTTTTTGTTTTAAAAGAGATGCTTTACGAAAATTTGTACCACACAGGACTTGAACCTGCAACCAATCAACCAACATTCTGTGTACTGCGCTAGGCAATGACGCCACAGCTGCCTGTTTTGTCGTGGTGAAATTTTGGACTGCCTATCTTTGCGCTTGCGAATGGCACGTAGCGACATCTATCGGTGTCTTTGCAGATTACCGGTTTGTATGTTTCCATTAACATTGAAATAAATACAACGTTGAGATGTCGCTTCCAATTACCTTGATTTATTTATATAAAGTGTTTCCTACACTTGGATGAATGGTTTAGTGTAGGAAACACTTTAAAAAAGTAATGTTCGTAGAGTGCTTTGAAGGCATCAAAGATCTCAGCAGGACTAAAGCACAGTGTAGGATTGATGAGGACGATGATCATTGATCAGTCAAAGACCTCAATTATGCCAAATCTTAGCTTCATGATGTTAGTCTACTCACCAACGCGACGAACAAACAAAGTATCCATATCTGTTTCATATCATAGACGAGTTGCACCTTGCTTCCTCAAAGGTTTTCGCATCACATCATTATTTCTAACGTAAGGGAATACATTAAAAAATAATTTATTAGAGGTAAGCGATATCAACTCGTGCGAGTATGGTTTTCAATTAAAATTTCATGATAAACAGAGATCCACGTGACCAAATCTAAAGGTGGTTTATACAGAGTTTTGATGCAGATTTACACAAAAGTACATTACTGGACGAGGAGAATTTGTACAATAGATGTCAATATATCTCAGTTATTACAAAACATACGGAAACCGTATGATAGTTATAGTTTTGTTTAAACGATTAGTTAACTTTTACAACCTAAAAAGTTCATAAATTAGCAAATTGTTTTGTTGTAAAAATGGTCTTTATTTGGTCAGTTAATCGTTTAATGTAAGGCTAGTATAGATCTAATAGCTGCTTTTTTTAAACTTGTTTCTAAAATTTTTAGTACCCGGCGGAATTAGAATTTTAGCTAATAGCTGCCCAGGTCAGATCAGATCTGCAGAGTGTGCAGATCAGACAGATCTGCACCCTCTGCAGATCTGTCTGATGTAAGTGTCGAGTTAAAAGTACGTCTTCGCTGTGTCTGACAGACAACCGTGCCAACCTGGGTCTGCCCGACGCTACCTACGTCGGATAAATCCGTGTAATGTACCTAGTACTAATTCACGATAAAGATAATAATGTGCCATGAACTAGACGGTAAATGAATGGGGTGCCACACGCAAAGCTGTAAGTAGATGGCGCTGGCATCAGATGATCTTTTTTTTTTCGATGATGGTCCTCCACCAATGGAAACGCCGAGTTTTTTTTTTATTCTTTCGGTCTCAGACCGATATGGCCAATTTGGCGCCGAGAGTTGTAAAAAAACGGGGCAAGTGCGACACTCGCGCAAAAAGGGTTCCGTACCACAATCACAATTGGATACGGAACCCTAAAATGGTTTACAACAACCAATTTTTTAATTTTATAGGAAAATATGAAATATTTATCTTCGATTCTTACTCCCATCAAACGACCGAATCACTCAAAAAAAAATCTGAAACATATAAGAAACTCTTTGGTAAGTAAGGCAGACTGGTATATTTGACAGATAGGGCAGCCATTTTGAATTCCATGACCAACTCGACTGTCCTGACTGTCCTCCTTGTTATTTTTGAAACATGTTTGTTGTATGGGAGCCCCTTTTAAATAATTGTTTTATTTTGTTTTTATTTGTATTTGTTGTTGTAGCGGCAACCGAAATACATCTTCTGTGAAAATTTCAACCTTCTAGCTATTACGGTTCATGAGATATAGCCTGGTGACAGACGGACAGACGGACAGACAGACAGACGGACAGACGGACAGACGGACAGACGGACAGACGGACAGACGGACAGACGGACAGACGGACAGACGGACAGACGGACAGACGGACAGACGGACGGACAGACAGCGAAGTCTCAGTAATAGGGTCCCGTTTTTACCTTTAGGTACGGAACCCTAAACACACCTGTTTGACAGTTCTTAATTTAAACCTAAGATTAGTCGACAAACGCCCTCTGCCGGGATAAAAAGTTAGTGTTCCTCCTCATTGAGCAATAACTTTTATAATGATATTTGTAAGTTTTACTGTCCAAAGAAGGTTTTTTTTTAGTAGTTTGAACCTCTGTAGTCCATTAACATTTGCAATGTTTTATCGACCTACGCGGTTTCATCAGCTGTGCTATCAGACTTATTGTTTTCGGTGAACTAAACCATGCTGGTGACTTTTAACCCGGGATGGACTTCATTAAGAACTTTTGTTTAAGAACTCAGTCAACCCTGACACGACTATTACTAAGTATTCAGTATTCAGCAACAGTGGAGGGTGAAAAATGGGCAAATCAAATACTGGGCGTACAAAACAGCTTCCGAGGAGACTCTCTCCACCATCACACCTGAAGGACTGCCGCTATTCGAACATGAGTTCGTACATGAGACGAGTAACGACAGAGGTGAACCTTTATTTACGTACTGAAAATGGTGGAAATGAAATCAAGACCATATTTTTAAAATATTTATTGTTTTTTAAATTGAAACTTTATTAAAATATGGTTTAGTTACCTACATATCTAATCCGTTTGTTTAAAAAATAAGCTTAAGATTTTCGTACCACATCTTAAGAGGAGAATTCTAAACTGGTATATCGACATAAGGATGTACTCTTGCCTTCCAACAGAGTCGACTAGTCCATACAGAAGCACCCGGGCCTGGCGTTGTGCCGGATCCAGTAGAGATACTTTGAGACACGAGTGTACACGCCAGGATAGCCAGCCCGGCCGCACCCTATACCCCACGATACGACTCCTAAGGACAAATACATACTTATGGGCCTTATATCAGCTATACACATAAAATTCAACGTCCAGATTGATTAACTGACTAAAGTATAATTTATATCAACGCACAGCCTAAACTACTGTTCCTAGAGACATGACATTCGGAGAACGTACATATTATGTGTTCTATGTGTTTTCAAATAACAAAGGGTTTTTGGCAAATCTTCCGAGATCGGGAGTTACGTGGGTTGAAACAGCAGGATACTGCTAGTGTAAATATAAAATGAAGGATCAAATAACTACAAAACGACTTACCCAACATTTCATATCTCTTGTCACTTCTTTCTGCTGCTAATGCTCCTCCACTGTCACCCTAAAATTAATGCAAATTGTTGTTATCATAGCCAAAGCGGATATTGTATTTAGATAAATTCTTGCTTAAAACAACACAGTACTAAATAAGGCCATAGTTTATCCTGACATCGAATTATAGAGAACATAAGTGTAGGCAGAAGCTCACTTTGGATACGAATTCAAACGAATAAAGTGTGCAGGGGCGTCTCTAGCGGGTGTGCAGGGTGTGCACAGCACACGGGCGCAGCGGTCTCAGGGGCGCCGCGGCGCCCCTGAGACCGCGGCGCCCACACCCAGCCCCCGTATCAGAATCGCATTTCGGGAACTATGGGGTTTATTTTATTTCATATTTATTTTTAAAGAATTAAATAATATTTAGATTTATAAACAGAAACGGATGTGTATGGGGCCCACTGGGTGTGTATGGGGCCCACTAAGATCGTTGGGCCCAAGCCAACCTCACCTCTGCTAGCTTGGTGCACCTGCTGATAAACGGACGAGGCTCTGACGCAGACTTTCCCTTCGGGGTTGGGAGGTCAGACGGCAGTCGCTCCCGTAAAAGTCGAAATTCGCCAAATCTTTTATGGGAGTTCAAAAAATGATTGCCACACGGATAGGGCGCCGCCGCATAACGGCGCACAGGAGCTTCGCCCGACTCCTGTGGTAAGTGGACGAGGGCTACCGGGCGGGCACGGCCAAAGACGCGAGCCCCGAAATACAAGGTGAAACTCGGCTTCGCAACGTGGAACATTCTCACGCTAACCGGACGCGCAAGGGAGCTGGCCGACGTACTCTTCAGGCGGAAGGCAACAAACTGATCTACACGGGTGCACCTGGTGGAGAGAACGCGGTGGCTGTGGTGCTCGCTGAGGGATTGCATGTCGATATCTTGGAGGTGAATCGCTTCAGCGATCGACTTATGTGCGTGAGGGTGCTTATTGGGGGGGTTCCTACTTACGTCGTAAGTACTTACGCGCCACAGGTCGGTTGTAGCGACGCTGATAAGAGGTGGTTTTGGGATAAACTCGGCGAGGTCCTTAGGGCTATCTCGTTGTCACAGGGAATCGTTTTGGGTGGTGATCTGAACGGTCATGTGGGTGAAATGGGGGTGGAATTTGAACGTGTTCATGGAGGCTACGGATATGGCAGTCGGAATGAGGAAGGGGAAAAAAACCTACGTACGTGTGCCACTGCCGACCTGGAACTCGTGAACATGCCGTCGCTTTAATAACCATTTATTTTGTACCTTGGTATTAATTAATGGTAAAATAAATGGTAATTACTTCATATTCAAGACGAATTTAATACCTTTCTAGGTCCTTTTGAATTGTTCAATTCGGACATTTCACTCAAAAGATATCGGTGTATGTAGGTACCTATTGTTTCCCGACATATTTTTTCAACTTCACTATAAAATAATATTAGGGGTACCTACCTACGTCAAGTTAGTACTGTTGTTTGTACCTTTATTATTCCATATTGGAACCACTCTTAACTCTTACTAGAGGGCGCCAAGGAGATATTTGCACACGGGCGCTACATGAGCTAGAGACGCCCCTGAAATTGTGGATACATTTGTATGTATTTGTATTTGTGTGTATTTGTATACACACGAACAATTCCAACCTTCCTGATTCTAAGATTTGAATTGTCCGTGTGAAATCAATAGTAAGTAATTAGCAGTTCAAATTAAAACCTGACAAGTATCCTTTCCGCCTTTGTCCGGGTACCCGGCACACAGCATCTCGTCACTGATCATGTTCGCGTTGTACTTGGTATTCCGACACTGCTGGTTGCTCAGCACCGGAACCTCGACCTCCATCAGCTTGCACGAGTGGTTCTTCGCCTCTGACACGGAACCCCAACCTGCTGCGATCGCTTTCACACCTTCATAGGTTAATTCTGAAAGGAATCAAGTAAAGAAAAGTATATCCTGACAAACTTAAACTTTGTCATTAGCCGTCGGTGATTAAGTTTAGATCTCATAATAACAACAGGGTGGGTTACAGCGATCCACCAAAATGGTCAACAATAAATGAGGATAAGGTTCTTAACACTCACACATTTTCTAATTAAACTTTAGTTTCTAATTGAGGAAAGCAATCTAATGGATTCCTCAAGGTCCAGGGGCCCGAAGAAACGATGGCGATAATAGTACGACGCAAAGAGTGACCAGTAACAGCTAGAGGTAGTGAAAGGAAATTGAGGAGCTCTTTGCCTAACAGATTATAAAAAAAGTTTTCTAGTTACCATCATTATGCGGCAAACAAACTGGCTTCACAGTATCAGTAATCTGAACCGGTTCATTCATCTTCAACAGGGATATGTCGTCGCGGAAGTCGGAGTAGGTGAAGTTGTGAGCGAGACGGAGCACCACGAAGCGGGTGAGGGGACGGACGGTCTGCGAACAGCGCTCGTGCTCGCCGAGAGTCACCTTTATCATGAACCACATGAACCTGCGGACGACACGCACAATATTATGTTTCCAATATGCAATTTAGGATATGCCTTAGACTTGACATTCTTTCCTACTCGATGATGAGCTTGAAAGTTCCATAAAATATGAAACTGGTCATCTTCTTTGCGCGTCAGGCGTACAGCCAAATTATATCTTATCTGTCCAAACCTGTGCCTCATCGATGGCAGCGTCATTAGCCTCGTTAAGGTCTTCAACTGTAGCCTAGGTGTTAGGGCACAGGGGGCATTGATATGTTATGAAACTGCTGCGTAATGCGGGTAGCCGACTTACCCTTTAACGCAGTGAGCAGCAGTAAGCAGGAATCTATCGTTGACTACCGTCGCACCGCAGTAGAACTTGTTGAAGAGCGAGAGTCTCGCGACCCACGGGAACTCGTTTACGGCGGTCTCTACGCCGC
Organism: Idaea biselata; assembly: GCA_958496205.1. NCBI lineage: Eukaryota > Metazoa > Arthropoda > Insecta > Lepidoptera > Geometridae > Idaea > Idaea biselata. The sequence goes on along the minus strand of OY292400.1, from coordinate 179,360 downwards.
CGATGATGCGTGAAGCCTCGTTCCTCTCGCCGCATCCTGACAGAAAATAGATTCTTCTGATAATTAGTTCAACCTGCTGACAGGTTGCAGATGTAATTATACCTACCTAGATAAAATTAATGTGGTGAAGCTTTGATGAGGACATGACAGAGACTTAATCGATGTGCGGCGGAAACTAAGATGCATATTTGAGCTCAAACATTTATGGGGTTCAATCTAACGCTTGACTTGCTAAAATTTGCTTTGCATTTCAGACGGTGTGAAGGCTACGTGTAATCACTAACCATAAACCATGCCGGGCAGTCGGTTAAATAAAAAGATATAAAAAATGACTTACTGCAGTTGCATCTTTGTCCGTACTCACTGCGCACCGTATTTTCTAACTCGGGTTCTGTATCATTTTCTAAAGCTGCCTGAAATATTTTTAAGATATAATTAGGTAGGTATTTTTGTGATAAATGTGACATTTACTAATACACAGTTAATATTTCTAACAAAGATGGCATCTGTGGCGCGACATGGGCGAATACCGGGCTGCAATGCAAAAGGTTTAGTTAGAGTTTGATTCCCGCCGGAGACAAGTATTTATGCTAATCCTAAATGCTTCTTCCTGGTTCTGGGTGTTTTCTATGTATCATAACATGTTATGTAATGTACGTATATTTAGTGAATTATTCCGTTGTCTAGTGCCGGTAGTGCCCCTAATACCAAGCCTACCTAGTTGCTAGGTGCTTTGCTAGTTTTCTAGTTGCGTCGTGGCTAGATTGCGCTGTGTTCGACTTCCTACTTTAATTATTTAGTGTTAGACTATCTGGGTACTCCGGTTTCACCCGCGGTGAAAGTCAAAGTCACCCAAGTCCCGATCCCTTGGGGATTTCAAAAAAACTCATCCTACATCGTATAAAGAACACACTCTCCAAACTTCAGCTCACTACTATCAGCGGTTTGGCTGTGCAAGTGTGCATTTATCGGTCAGTCAAAAAAAGAAAGTCATTTATGGATTGGTATAGATTTATCGTTAGATTATCAACTTACTGCGACTCCACCACTGAGCACAATCACAAAGAACAGCAACTGCTTCATCTGTAGTTCCCTGCACCACTGGGTCGCGAGAGCAACTGACTAGTTCCCATTAGTTCAACATTTGAAGGATAATGGCACGGCTGGCTAGAGGCGCACGCGCAGCTAACGGGATGCGGGGACTGGAATGCTGGATAGTGCGTTGCCCTTCGGAGGCAGACCGACAAACGATAGGTACCTACCTACCTAAGTACATGCAGCCTCTTTGCATTCGTACAACCACAGTTTACCTAATAGTTGGTATAAATATTAGTAATTATATATCCGTTGTGTGTCACCATAGTACAGGTTTAGTAGCTTACTGTTCTAGATGGCGCTGCGTGATGTTCGCAGAATTTATTTATTTTTTTATTTATTATGAAAATAGAAACAATTTTCTGTTTTGTTTTTTCAATTATATTTAATTACAAAGATAATTACAAAAGCGAGCGAGGTATTAAGACAATTATATAATAAGTGGTATTTAAGTCTAAGAGTTGCAATAACATGCGTCGTCGGTGTTATCCCGGATCCAGTCGAGGTACTTGGTGACGCGAGTGTACACGCCCGGGTAGCCCTTGCGAGCACAACCGTACCCCCACGACACGACACCTGGAAATATAATGACAAATTACATCTCAGTCTACCCTTAAGGGAGGTCAGTCTACCCCTTATCTGAAAAGATCCCAAAGCACCGCGATTTAAACCTGAAAATGAGTTGAATTTCAATCTAACATCGCGAAAACAGAAGAAAACTCTTGCTAATAATATCGCTTCCGGTCCATAAGAACTTAATCCCAAAATGTCTGATATCGGTACGACTTAATCTCACAATGACTGATACCAATAAGCCTATATTTCAAAACGAATTTGTCCCGAATTGCCTGAAATTCTGAATGTCTATATTTCAAAACGAATTTGTCCCGAAATGCCTGAAATTTTAAATTTTTAATATAAATTCTAATATAATTTCATATTTTGAGTTTATTAAATTGTTATTGTTTTACGTTTTGTTTATTTTACTTAACTTTGCCACATATGGGCCCTTCCCTCTTCTTTCCTACCTATCAGCCTGTTGCATACGCCTCCTCCAGGATCCGCCACAATGCACAATGTAGGTAGGTTGATTGACCACTTGATTTTGTTTGATAGATGACATTCAGACTTTACGGGATTCAGCTGTTTTGGAACTAGAACGTTTTGAGCAAAAGACACTATGGTCTTCAGTTGTTACAAAATGCATGCGTATTCAATTTCCGGCAATATGACATACAGTCCTATTGATTAGGTAGACATTTTGGGAATAAGTTCTTATGGACCGGAAGCCTACAGACATCAGCGGCTCGACTCATTGTATTGGTTGTAATGATTGGTTTGTAAGGAAGGGGGAAATTAATTAAGCAGTTACATACCTATCAAATCATAAGTTCTTTCTGCGTTTTGTGTGATCAATGGTCCTCCACTGTCTCCCTGCAATTAAACGATATGGAAATTAAATAACAAAATATTTTTATTGCAGCAAGAACAAGCAACATTTAGTTTGGTCGAATTACATTTATTTGAATTTGTTTATTGTTAAGACTCATAGATAACTTAGTAGTATTTAAATACTTATGGAATTATGTAAGTATACGAGTATACCGTGCAGGCGTCGATATGCGCGGTGTCCGGATACCCGGCACACAGCATGACCTCCTTGATCTTGGTGCTGTTGTAGTTGGTGGCCCGGCATTGCTCGATGCTGAGCACCGGCAACTCTGCCTCTAACAGTGGACACGACCACTTGCTGCCTTCGCCGGTCGCTCCCCAGCCGGCCACGGTGGCTGTCGCTCCCACGTACAGGTTGTCTGTTATATAATTACAAAGTGGCCATTTAAATAAATAGGTACCTAATTGCTTTTAGACCTCAAGATTCACATAAGTTTAGCATGCTGGATACAAATATAACAACCTCTGAAAAATATTATAGTGACCTTTTTTTTTATATTTTGGAGTGAAGGTGAGGGGATAGGGTATTTTATTAATAAATCTCTTTTTGATAATTTGGCATTTAAGATGTTTGTCAACGTCTCGTGACCACGAAACTCCATCATAATATTTTAATATTTGTGTTTTATAAAATGTAGATATCTATCTTAATTTACCATAACTAAAAATGCAAAATTAATTCCTTGCCAAATCTAAGTTGCCAAAGTAGCAGCCAGCCCTTTGGTTTATTATCTACTAATCATTTTCAAAATATTTTTACAAAAATCTAAAGCATGTTTATGAAACTTAGATGAAAACAAAGTAGGTAGATAGTAAAGTAGTAAATTAGTTATGCAACGACATTGCAACTCGCAGTAGCAATGTCGTTTCATGAACTTATTAAAACTACAAAATGTGTGTGGTACTCAATCAGATATCAACTAAAGAAACGATTTTACAATGTATACCTGTGGACGTTGAATGGGAAACTGTAATATTTTTCCCGGATATGATCCCCCAAAGTAAGTACCTAGTATAATTTATAAAAAACCTTGATAATCCAGAGCTCCGAAATTTCGGTGATTCATGTCAGTAAGCCGGGCGCGTCCCGGAAACTCACAACCATTGAGGGAAATTATATGTAGAAGACTCTAAAAAACGAAGAGCCTGTTTTTTTTGTATTCACAAAATTACCTACTTTACAATATTGCAAGCAAAACGAATGCTTCGATAATCCTCTAAGGGTTTTATTTTTGCCTGTCCAGATTAGCAAGGCTCTGCTGTATTATGTGGATATACGTAGGTACTTAAACACTAAAACCTGATAATAAAAAGGTAGGGTAAAGGTTTAAATTAATTCGAAATGAAGCAATAAAGATTAAAAGATCGGACTCCTAAATAACTACAAGAGATTTTTGTAATAAAACGCCCATAAATATGCTTATGTAGGTACTCCCGCAGGGATTTCGAATTTATTGGGCTCGCCTAATTTTGTGAGATGAATCAGTACTAAAACTTACCTACCAAGTATTTTTGAGTCTTTTTGTTTATGTTAATTCGCAACAAATTCTACAGTAGGTATACTTAAATTAGATGATCTCTTTAAAGATATTTTGGGGGTTCGTCTTACCTCTGTGTTATTTGGTTTTAGTCTATTATTGTTAGACAAATGATTATGAACTCTAAGTGGTGTTAATTAAATGGGAAATCATCACGTATTCACCTTATGATTGCTCCTCGTCGTACGTAGCACCTAGCGGACCCAGTCCATGTTTCGATACGAAGGCTGGTGCAACCACTAAGGAAGACGGGAAGGAACTGGATGTACCTACTGCCATCGCTTATCATCCAGCAATTACCTTGAATGAATAACCTTGTAAAACTAACCATCATTTCTGGGCAGACAGACAGGCCGTATCGCGTGCGAGTACTCGAGCGGCGCGCTGAGCCGCAGAAGAGCGATGTCGTTGGCGAGCACCTTGATGTTGAAGTCATTGGCCACCACCTTCACGACGTGTCGCTGCACCGGCGCGCGGCTCTTGTCGCAGCGGTCGTGCTCTCCGAACGTCACGCGGAACATGAACCACATGAAACTGGGACGATACACTCATCATTAGGTACCTATCTACTGCCTGTTTATGTATACCAATACTCAATCATATGTCACACCAGTAAACAACACTAGAGCAAAAATATAGAAGCCATTTGACTATCGGAAGGGAACTAAGCCTGGTTGTACTACAGGAGCCACCGATCTTGACCAGAATAGGTTTCTACTATAGCTTATTTCCTGTAATTTTATTCACTTTAAATGACCGCGCACACAGTTGACTTTCCCGACGTAAGTCGCCACACGCTTAAGGTTCTACCGTTTGTGGCCTGAGTGCGGCAACCCTAAGGCTTGGTTTCCACCCAGAAAAGTCGAACAAGGGTTGATTAAATTCCTTGGCTCGGAGCCAGTCACTTATATTACACTATGTAAATAAACCATGTACCGATAGCTGAACTTAAAAAAAAAAGTTACATGAATATTGCAGGTATACCTATCTTCATTTAGGATTTAGGTCACATCTCATCAACTCACAGGAGGATTTGTTAACTCTACTTACCCTTTCATGCAGTGAGCAGCGGTGACGACGTATCTGTCGTTGACGAGGGAAGCCCCGCAGCCGAAGGACTTCTGGTAAATGAGTCGCGCCAGCCACGGGAACGCGTGCACCTTGGACCCCAGCCCGCCCACCACGCGGGGCGCTTCGTTCCTCTCTCCACAACCTGCAGTTAGAAGGTAGGTGTATTTTATTGTTTTTATGATATCTGTTCAGTGTTTAGGTCAAAATACTCATTTTTGTCCACCCACAAAACTGGCGCTCGCGTAATATTCTAAAATTGAGGGGAAATGTATATTTATCAATATACTTCGACCATTATCCACATCGTCGCTTCCCATCAAGTGCAATGAAGTAAAGTAGAAACATACTTTCATGTACCTACAAAACGCATTACTTAACAGCAATTAACCATGTGAAATGGTTATTATTTTACCATGTTTTTTTTTCTTACATTTTATATGCTAGCATTTATTGACCTCAAGTCACCCGATGGAAAGCGACGATGAGGTCCACGGTATCACATGCTCGCCTAGAAAAACTAGATAGTAAATTTTCTTAATGAAGACTTTTGCGCGGCTTTTCACCACCCACCGGTTAAATCAATCACAGCTTTACACGGACTATTCTTTGTACCTACGTAGGTTGATGCGGCCAGTAAGGAACATGCTTGGAAATTTCCTCGCCATCTTTTGAATGAATTTTAAACTACATTTTAATCCACTTCATAACTTACCATTTTGGTAGACTATATTTATGTATTCTGTGGTAGTGATCAAATGCTCAAATATCTAACCCTTTTCTAAGTTCTTCTAAACTTTCTAAACTTTTCTAAGTTGAAAAAAAACACTGATGCTTAAACTTAGCTAGAGTAGGTATACATAATATTTTAGTGCTGTAACTAAAGATTCCGAATTGTTTTTAGTGAAATATAAAATGATCTAGTCTTACTGCAATGCTGACATGGCTCCCTGGCGAACTGCAGCGGAGCTGGTCTCGTGAACGGCGAGGAATATGACCCTCGATCTACCTGGAGTAAAACGGGAATTACATGGTAATGATTTAATGATGATGCCACAATTATTTCGCTCTACCTACATCGCATACGCTGTAAAACCATCAGCCATAAGGTCTGGAAGCATTGTATACCATCATATTTATATTTACAAATCAAAGTGTAAGTAGATGAATTCGTGGCCGTCGTCCGTCGCCTTAGTTCGTCTAGTCTAGGTGGAACCACTTTTACTAAAAAATCTAGAAAGTATAGTGCAAGTAACAGTCGGAAGCGACTATTGCGTGATATATGTGATGCTGATGACTCACATATAATTTTATGGCGTTGTCCACCTTTGACATCGGTTGGTTATTTATTACCGTTAAACAAATAAAACACTTCTATCTCTATTGACTTGACACACCTACGTAGGTATCTTTGTTTTGAAGTAATAGTTTGGGTTTCTTTCAATTCTCAATTATATGTTAATTTATGAGTATTAAACTAAATCGTTGAGTTCCTACTGTAGTTTTATCTTATTAATTTTATAAGCTATTTATATTAAACAAAGGCTAATGACTCCTATTAACATAAATTATATTACAATAATATTCCGTAGGTACTGCCTGAGGTAAGCCATAACATTAGAATTAAGTAAGTACCTAATTATAATACATTGTGTGTGATCCAAGAAAGGAGAGAAAAAAATAATCTATTTTTAATATTTATTTTTATTATTGATCGCAATCGATTCAGTTGTTTTTGTGTGATTAAAACACAAACAAACAAACATCTAAACTTTCGCATTTATAATATTAATAGAATATCAAATCCTACTTCATATCTTGTTTGGCTATTCCGCGCTATTTATTAAACTGGCTTTACACCTAAAACACAAATAGGTATGTTCTAATCGCCGCACCAATAGGACGTGTATCAACCTCAAATAATAAACAAACATATCTACCTACCTGAACCGCTTCAATGACACACACAAAATAGAGAATTAGCCACCACATGTTGTTCACTCCTCGAAGAAAGTCCATCCGATGAAGGTTCACCAGCATCGACACACTAACTCATGACTTCGAACACAACGTACTTTAAGGATATTTGTGCCCTAAAATGTTGCATCAGTTCACGACGTTCTGCAACAGAATGTTTGAATTTGCACTCGCCAATGTAATGTCACGGTTCAGGATCAGACCCTGTGGACTTTATTATTAATTGTTTCCTCTTGTAAAGCGACACTTTAGCGGCCCGCGGAGCCTTTACGAATGAATATATTTGGCAATGACCCCGAAGATCATTCACCCCGCCTTCGACTTTTGTTTATATCGCTTATACTATTCTGAATCTTGTGCCTTGACGATAGAGGCGAACTATTGTCGAAAGCGTGGTTGCAGATGGCCTAAAATTTTGGAAATAAACAAGTGCATTCTGAAGATGCAAAAGGTGTAGAATTCATTAGTAAAACTCGACGAGTTACAACCTATACAGAAATCCGAAATGAGGCCATAAAAAGGATAATCCTATTCAGATAATGAACCCAAAGCACGTGATTAAGCGCTAACGACAGGGACGGTAAATGGTCGCTTTATAAGCAATTTGTGTTCAATATTGTTCAATATTTTTCCTCGATACTTTAATTAAGTGACCCACTGTAAATCACAATTTCATTTGATTGTATCAGCTGATTGCCAATATCAAAATCCTTCCTTTGAGATGAACTTTAATAAATCTAGGAACCTAAACTCATTTTATGATTTAATTCGCGAATGGGTTTTATTTTGAATCGATGTTGTTTCGAAATTGAACCCGTTTCCAATTATATCATGATTGTTGGAAAAAGTTATGCAGCTAAAATGTGTATTTTAGATTTCTTTTTATTTTAGTTCCATTTGATATGAAAATGGGTGTGTTAGATTAAAAATACTTATTTTGTCTCAAAAGTAATTTATTTTTGATAATTATTTCAAAGTACATTCTATGGCTAATTCAACTTACAAACTAAGATGACCGAACTAATTCATTAAGTACATACATTTGACAAGTTGTGACTAAAATTGAAACTAAAAGAATTAGATTAAATTAGCCTAAACAATATTTTAAATGATTTTTTGGCACATTTACAATATTTTATCATTTTTCGTTATTATCTACTAAACTACTCACAATAGATTAGTTATCTTTTCCCAATATTATTATTACAGGTAAGTTTTCTGCTTGTAAAAGTGTTTTCAAAATATGGTTTCAGGCAATTCATTAAAATTTCTAATTGGTAATACCTACATCCAAAATAACAACTTCACAAACTTACAAAAACTTAGCACTCGGTTTGTCTATTCTAATACTAGTGTTTCTAAGTTCTATAATAAGTTACAAATGCAAATTTCAGGTCAGAATAAATTCTATGTTACATTACATGCTACAGCACTATTGTTATATTGTTTAACGGATACGTATTAGAACTTCAAAATATAATACGATACGAGATAAGTTGACCCATTAGGTATCTAAAGATCTTGTATACGTTTCGGTGTTACATCAAAATGACAGACGATAATCATCTAATGATAATCAAGTTTAGGGGTTTTGAACATCGGCGTCATAACCTTATAACTATACATGTTTTAAATTTTGAGGTTCTAATCCATACCCCTTATAAACCGTTTGTTCTCGAGCCAATGGGTAACTCCCTATCGTATCACACTGGTACTCGTTAATAAAATATTCGTAACAAGTATCAGGTGTTACCTCAAAAACAAATCAAATATTGTCATTTTCTCCCTTATGTGATCTAAAACGGTTATCCCTATGACATCCTAGTTCCAAGTGGTGCCCATGAAACATCCAGTAGACCTCACCATGATTTAAGTAAATAAAATCAAACCCTTGTGCGTGGATGACGGGCATACTAACTAACTTGTATATATCTTGTTAGAGTCTGAGTATTAATTTTTAAAGTGCGACAAAGATCTTCAAGAACGTGGTTAAAAAGAAAACTAGTGGATGATAACACGGTGCTGATTTCCAAGTAAATTCAACAGACGATCCTTGTTACTGACTAATCGGGCCTGTCAGATTGACTGCCAGTTTAAAGTGCCTGTTTGGCGTAAATCTAATCTTCTTCACACTGTACTCGTGCAGGATACATTAGTCGGTGCATGAGCATCCATCGCTGGAGTTCTCTCGGATCCAGTCCAGGTAGTTGGTGACGCGCGTGTAGACGCCCGGGTAGCCGACGCGGGCGCAGCCGTTGCCCCACGACACCACGCCTGAAACGGTAGGAACATTCACGTTTACGAGAATGCAAGCAATTATGAGTCTACTCTTAGTCGGGAAATTCTAGGTATAATAATAAGTATAACTTTCAATAAACACGCAGCAAGAACGTGTTACACACTGCCTCCGATCCGAAGCCGAGAAAAGACAGATCCCTATTTTCATCCTTCTCCCATCGCTGCACTATCCCTTCTGCAATAGCGCGGTTCTGCCTTTCTTCATGACGGAAAGTTTCGGATAAATATTGTTATAAATATTATGGATGTACTGTACGCAACTGTGATGGCACAATGTAATGTAGTCCGAAGCCACCGTCACTTTGACGGATATGCAGTTTGTCTATATTAGCTGTCTCTTTCTGTTCCTCCGTCTTGTTTCCCTCGATTTGTAATCAGCCATTAATCATTCTAATTGTGCTAAATTATTAACTCCATAATATCTCATCAATGAATCTGTGTACGTCTATTAATTTTAACGAATACTATAGCGTTTTTTTGTAGTGAAATATATTGAACTATATTTCTCTCATTCACGGATTTTATTTCGACCACAACCGCTGCCCTTCATCTCTGCATCAGGTTAGTGTGCCCAGAAGAGACGCGTGGTTCGAACGACATGGCGGAAAACAATACTGCGCAAACGCCTCATGCGCAGCAATCACAACCTCAATCGCATGTCACGATGATAGAGAGATTAGATGGGATAGGAAACTATTTCACGTGGAAATTTCTAATGAAGCAAGCCTTATTACTTGAAGGTCTATGGATCTGTATAGCAGGCGAATCTCCATCTGAATTATTGGACCAACGTGCACTGGCGCGCATATGTCTCTCGGTAAAATCCCATATCATTCAACATTTGAGACAATGTAAGACATCGAAAGAAGCTTGGGCAAAATTAGCAGACACCTTTGAGAATAAAGGCCTATATCGTCGGGTGCTGTTGTTAAGAAAACTACATCAAGCTAGTTACTCTGATTATGCTTCGATGAGTGAGTACATTGATGGTATACTTACAATTTCACATCAATTAGCTGACATTGGCCGTGTCATTGAAGACACTGAAATAGCAGAGTTATTGCTCAGCGGGCTGCCTACCGAGTTCGATGCCTTGGTATCCGGACTGGAAACAGCAAATCTCACAGGAGCCTTGTCTTCAGAGGTGGTGCGAACGCGCTTATTACAGGAAGATTACAGAAGAACTTCAAATGGTATTTCTGCGAGCAATGGTAGCAGTAATGATGGCACCGCTTTTGTAGCGGAGAGGAAAAAGAAGTTGACCTGTGAATACTGCAAGAAGCCGGGCCATAGAAAGTCTAGATGTTTCAAACTAAAGAATGATATTAAGCGGAAACAAAATCAAAATTCGAATGATACCCTGCTGGTCTCAGCCTTAGCAGCGTATACAACTGAGGACTTTGTCATTGACAGTGGATGTAGCTCGCATATGTGCTGTGAGAAATCTTTTTATCAGGACTTGACTGATATTAGTGATAGTATAGTTACTGTAGCTAACAATGAAAAGTTGAAATGTGTGGGAAGAGGTACTATCATATTAAGAGTTGATAAAAATAAGATACTAAAGTTACATGATGTACTCTATGTTCCAAAGCTTTCAACAAACCTGATTTCTGTCTCAGCACTTACTGCTAGTAATTTTAAGGTAATTTTCCACAGTAATTTATGTGAAATATTCTTATCAAATGATTTATTATGTAGCACACACACAAAGGGAGGTATTTATCGCTTGAATTGTGTCCCTAATCAGTCTGTTTCACAGGTATCCATATGTCAAGGTAAGGATGGATCCCTAAATGCTCTTGCTGCTTCAAATGAAATGTCATTGGAGTTGTGGCATAAGAGGCTCGGTCATTTGAGCCTCAATGGTTTGAAAAGTCTGCGGAAATCTGCAGATGGTATTAATTTCAGCGATGGTAGAAATTTTCTTCAAGAATGCATTCCTTGAATTCAGGGGAAGCATGCAACGGCACCCTTTCCCAAAGGTCAAGCGAAGAGAGCTCAAGACTTGTTGGAGCTTCTGCACAGTGATGTCTGTGGGCCTATGTCGCAGAGCAGCTGGAGCGGGGCTCGCTACCTTCTAACATTTACGGATGATTATTCACGTAAGACTTTTGGATACCTAATGAAGACAAAGGATGAGGTAATGTCACATTTTATTATTTTTAGAAATTTGGTTGAAAAACAGACTAGTAAATATATTAAATGTATTAGGACTGACAATGGTGGCGAATATTGCAATGGCAAGTTTAGTAAATATTTAGCAGATAATGGGATCATGCATGAGACAACCGTGCCTTATTCTCCACAACAAAATGGTGTGTCTGAAAGGTTGAACCGCACTATTATAGAGAAAGCTAGGTGCATGCTGTTTGATGCAAACCTCGACAAGCGTTTTTGGGGTGAAGCTGTTATGACAGCCATCTATCTCAAAAACAGAAGCCCAACAGCAGGCTTGTCCGGTGGCATACCTGAGGAAGTGTGGTCTGGTTCAAAGGTGAACCTCGATCATTTAAGGGTCTTTGGCTGCAAAGCATTTTCTCTTATCCCTGATATGAAACGTCATAAATTAGATGCTAAATCTAAAGAGTATCTATTTATGGGATATTGTGAGGGTTCAAAGGGCTATAGATTGGTTGATCTAAATAATCCCAGTAAAATTATTAAGTCCAGGAATGTTAAGTTTATTGAGTTGACTAATGTCAATCCTTGTAAAAACTGTAATATTAAAATTGGTAGCGATAAGTTGCAATCAAATAATATATTATATCCATTGGACTCTAATGTTATCTGTGATATAAATTTAAGAAATAATTTAGAATGTAATTCTCAATGCAATAATTTTAATTCTAATGAAATAAACAAAATGCATTCTATTACATTTCCAGAAGCTGATGACGAGGTCACCGCTGGACGTGAGGCACCCAGCGAGAGACCGCCATCTTCTGATGGCTCCTCTGAGCCAGAGCAGCCTGGTAGCTGCGTAGAGTCACCTCAATCTTCACTCGAGAGTGACCCTAGTGATGAGTTCGAATGGCGAGACGCTGCCGACATGGAGTCTAGTAGCGTGAGTGACCATGAAGCGCAAGTGGAGCCTGGGCAAAGGCCAGTGAGGAGTGCCAGAGGTATTCCACCACTAAGGTATGAAGATTATGAATATTCTTATCTCTCTGCCCATGATGTTATAGAACCATCTTCTTATGATGATGCCATTGGTAGCCCCAATAGTGTTTGTTGGCAAGCGGCAATGGATAGAGAATATCAGTCATTGATAGGGAATAGGGTTTGGCATCTTGTGGACAGACCAATTGATAGGAGCATAATCAAATGTAGGTGGGTGTACAAATTAAAAACTGATGAGTCTGGTAATCTCACTAAATATAAGGCTCGCCTTGTTGCACGCGGATTCAGTCAAGTTCCAGGTAAGGACTATGACAAAACGTTTTCACCTGTAGTCAGACACTCTACAATGCGCATTTTGTTTAATTTAGCTAATGAGTTAAATATGGAAATTGACCATTTAGATATAACTACTGCATTCCTCCATGGTGATCTGAAAGAAGAAATATTCATGGAACAGCCCCCTGGTTACAATGTAAATCCAAGCAAAGTGTGTTTGTTACATAAATCAATTTATGGGTTAAAACAAGCCAGTAGAAATTGGAATCAAACAGTTCATAATGTACTAACTTCTAGTGGTTATAAACAGTCAAAATGCGAACCTTGTGTTTATATAAAGAGAAATAACTCTAGTTTTACAATACTGGCAGTATATGTTGACGATTTCTTTTTATTCTATGACAATTTTAATGAAAAAAGTTTGTTGCTAGACATACTATGTAAGAAATTTGAATGTAAAGACTTAGGTTCTATTAAAAATTGTCTAGGTATTAATATTCATAGAGATAAACAACAAGGTATTTTAATTTTAAGACAGAGTAACTATATAATGAGGTTGTTGAAACGTTTTGGAATGTCTGAATGTAAAGGTGTGAGTACACCTATGGAGATAAATAAGAAATTTGAAAAGTCAAATTCTATACAATGTAATAATAATTTTAGAGAGTTACTGGGTTCTCTTATGTATTTAAGTATATGTACTCGTCCTGATATTACATTTGCTGTAAACCAATTAAGTCAGTTTAATAACTGTTATAATGATAATCATTGGATTGCAGCCAAGAGGATACTTCGCTATTTGTCAAAGACTATTGACCATGGTTTGGTTTTTCATAAATGTAAAAACTTAAGCCTTGTAGCATATGTTGATGCCGATTGGGCGAACGATCCTGTTGACAGAAAATCCTTTACAGGTTTTGTAATTAAATTTGGTTCAAATACTGTAAATTGGGAAAGCAGAAAGCAGCGTTGCATTGCTATGTCCAGTACTGAAGCAGAGTACTTAGCCATGAGCGATGCCTGCAAGGACATTCTGTTCATTAAAAGTTTGTGGCTTGAGATAATGAATAGTAAATTAAGTTGTTTGTTATTAAATGATAATCAAAGTGCCCAAAGACTTATGGAATCACAAGAATGTCATAAACGGACAAAACATATTGACGTCCGCTATCATTTTATTAAGGATTTATTAGCTAAAGGCTGTTTAAATGTTTCTTATTTACCAACAAGTGAGATGATAGCTGACATTTTGACTAAGGCTCTACCTACTTCTAAACACAATGATTTCAGGTATCAAATGAATGTTAAGACATTATAACCTATTGTTTTTTAAGTTCCTGAATATATTGGTTTTTATGTTAGTGGGATTATTATGTTATATAAAGTAATGTATTAAAAAAATTGTACCTAGAAGCCTTAGTTACTATGATATTATATTGTGAAACTTGTACACTTTTGCGTAAGGGGAAGTGTTATAATAGTACATTATGATATAAGTGCGGTAAGTTGAAAATTACAGCCGAGGCGATATTGCTAGCCCGAGCCGTAGGCGAGGGCTACAAGAAAGCAGAGGCTGTAATTATCAAAGCGCACGTATGTCATACGACGTTTTATAACACATTTGCGAGGAAATCAAATAAAAACAATACAGCGAAAAGAAAAAGCGCGCGGAATAATTTTTATTTGTTCACAAATTAGCGATGCGCGGGCATCAGTGCTTTTTTTTTTTAAGGCAACGGTACAAAAACAGCCAGTATTACTAATAAAGTAAATTAATATTTTTTTGTTTCTGTTACAGATGTAATTTACTGTCAAAATGAATTAAATTAAAGAATTAAATGTTTATTTTTTATATTTTATCTCCCAAAGTTAATTTTATTCATAAAATATTGACCACTTTTCTGACATAAAAACTTTTTGATTTGCTTTCTTTGCTTTTTTTTTCTTAAGATTTAAAAAAGTACCGTTGGTTTTAGACGGAGCATGATAAACCGTACGTGTTACCTTATTAGAAAGAAACTCGTGCGTTTTACTTTACGATTACGCACAAGTACGTAATGACATACATTACGATATTGAAATTGGTGAAATAAGAGGCCCTTTACGAGCAAATGTGTTATAAATATTATGATGTACTGTACGCAACTGTGATGGCACAATGTAATGTAGTCCGAAGCCACCGTCACTTTGACGGATATGCAGTTTGTCTATATTAGCTGTCTCTTTCTGTTCCTCCGTCTTGTTTCCCTCGATTTGTAATCAGCCATTAATCATTCTAATTGTGCTAAATTATTAACTCCATAATATCTCATCAATGAATCTGTGTACGTCTATTAATTTTAACGAATACTATAGCGTTTTTTTGTAGTGAAATATATTGAACTATATTTCTCTCATTCACGGATTTTATTTCGACCACAACCGCTGCCCTTCATCTCTGCATCAAATATGACCTAAAAGAAAAGGTTGGCTATGGCTACCGATATTTACAATACGGAACCCTAAAAAAAGAACATTTTATCCATTGACTTTTAGCGATTAATGATTTGAAATACGTAGTAAGGTCTGCCTTTATGGGTAACATTTGAGACTTTATATTTGAGATTCTTTAAGATTAAAAGTCAGTTAATATAAATAAAGTGTAATTATTTACCAACCTATGAGTTCGTATCGCTTATCATATTTCCTCTCGGCTATCAGCGGGCCTCCGCTGTCTCCCTGGAATTAACAACGGTACGCTTTATAACCATTTGATAAAATATTATTTAACCTTATGACAGGTCAAGTTAAACCATGTTTGTTCCAAAGCAAATAATTAATCTAGTCTATGCCGAACGATTATTGAATTCATTGGGCATAGCACAATTGAAATGCGCCGAGGCAGTAGAGTCATCCAAATCCTCCTCGTGCACTCGTCTAAAACTGTCTGTTTTAGTAGTTGAAAAGATGCTTTTACAGGATTCGTACACACGACCTCTGGACTCAACGCCTCGCAACGAATTTTGAACAAGCATCAATCATTCAGGACTAAAGTTATTTAATAAGAAAAGCAACGTTGACTTGACTCTCTCACCTGACACGAGTCCTTTTGCCCCGTCTTCGGGTAGCCGGCACACAGCATGTTGTCAGTGATCATGGAGGAGGTATACTTGGTGTTTCTGCACTCCTGGTTGCTGATGACAGGCACCTCTACCTCCTGCAGCGTGCAGGACACCTTGCCTTCCTCCGTGAGGGTCCCCCAACCTGATGCTACGGCTTTCACGCCCACGTATAGGTTGTCTGGAAAGTATTTGGCAAATATCTGATGTATCTCGTCATTTCATTACTTTTCCTTCTTTGCACATCATGATTTCGCGGTTCGTGTGATATTTGTTGCATATAAATTAATGTCTATTTCTTTGTCTTAGTCTAGCGTTTGTTTAGTGTTAATTTTTTTTATATTTTTAGGGTTGCATTTGACCTCATAACAGTGGATAGGAAGCGAGTAGGGCAAGAGCCCCGGTTTTGGCCACCTTAACGAAAATTTTTGTTTTGAAACATCGTCATTAGTACAAAAATAGATAAAGTACTGATATTTAAACTTCATGACTTAGGTCATAGATCTAACATAAAGGTTTTATAAATATATGTGATAAAAAAACTGTAGGAATTTGCGTGGATGTTATAATAAAAGAAATATTTGGTAAAAACAACTGAGAGTATTTTATTCACGTAAACTGTCAAGAAAGAAGGAAGGAAGTAGGCAGCGCCTGGTGATAGGAAAAAGAACTAAAATTGGTTGCGTTCCAATCATACTTTAACACCCTCCCCTGGAACTCAACCCCATTTTTGAAACACAATACAAATGTTTATCAGCAGTAGTGCCCTTAGTTAAATTATCAGCTATCATTTCTTCCCCTTTTACATACAGAAACTTAATTTCTAGATTATTAACATGGCTCTTTAAGAAATGGTAACGAATGTCTATGTGTTTCGTTCTAGGTAGGTAACAGTCATTGTTAGTTAACTTGATTGCACTTTGATTATCACTGAAGATAAGCAGCGGGTTTTCATGCTGGTGACTGAGCTCGCCATGGAGCTGTTGCAGCCATAGCGCCTCCTGCGCCGCGGAAGAAATCGCCATGTATTCCGCCTCGGCGGTCGACAGGGCGACGGTCTGTTGCTTTTGTGATCGCCAGGAAATAGCACCACCCTGGAACAAAAAAACATAACCTGTGCACGACTTTCTGTCGCACAAATCACTAGCCCAGTCGGCGTCACAGTATCCAGTTATCTCATCATTACCATCTTTGGTGTAAACTAACTTCATATCTTTTGTACCCTGTAGATATCTTAATATTCTCTTCACTGCAGTCCAGTGTTCGGAGCTTGGATTATTGTTGAATCTGCTCAGTGCATTGACAGCAAAGGATATATCTGGTCGAGTACTTTGGGCCAAATACAGCAATGAGCCTATTGTTTGTTGATATGGACAGTCAAATTTTTCTTCTTTCTCTGATCTATTCAATTTCATACCAACTTCAAAAGGTGTCTTGACAGGCTTGCAATCTGACATTCTGAACCGTTTCAAGATATCTTTTATATATCTTTCTTGGTCTATTATTATCTTGTCTCTATCTCTGGTAATATGTAGACCTATACACTGACTTGCTGCTCCAAGATCTTTCATTTCAAAGTGCTGTTTTAAGTTTTCTTTCAGTAAGTTTTTCATTGACTCTTGAGCAGTAAATAATATTAAATCATCAACCCAGACAGCTATAAATGTATTTTTCTCAGCATTATAGTAGACACAGGGATCTGTTTTTGATTGTTGCATTCCCAACTCATGCAAAGCATTATTCAGTTTTGTGTTCCATAATCTGCCGGCTTGCTTGAGGCCATATATAGATTTATGTAACTTGCATACCTGAGATCCTTGTCTGTACTGTTCTGGCTGTTGCATGTATATTTCTTTATCAATTTCTCCTTGAAGAAAGGCTGACACGGCATCCATTTGATCTATTTCAAGATTATATTTGGCTGCTAAAGCAAATAGATATCGGATAGTTGTATATCTGACAACCGGTGAGTAAGTTTCTTCATAGTCAGCGCCTTTTCTTTGAGCATAGCCCTTTATTACCAGTCTTGCTTTATAACGAACAATATTTCCACTATGATCAGTTTTTGTTTTATATACCCACTTGCAGGGTAAAGCCCTTTTGCCTGGTGGAAGATCTGTTAAACTCCACGTTTTATTCTTCATCAAGGAACTATACTCCTCATTCATGGCAGTTTTCCATTCAGTGGCTTGTGATGATGACAGTGCCTCCTCGGCAGTCTGCGGGTCAGTTAAGTCAGTAATGAGGCACAAGTAACTCTTTTTATCTTGATTGTTATCATTATGACGTGGTCGGAGTGACATGGCATGACTAGGTGGTTTATAGGTTTCATCTTGTTCCCCATAGTCTGTGTCATACTCACTTATACTTGAGTTATCGCTTTTAGTTGCCTCCTGAGCGAGTGATTCCTTATTCTGAGTGAGTTCTGACGCTCCACCACTGCTAGTGTAAGGAGCAGCGGTGTCACTTACTGGTTGACTTTCCTTAACTGTAACATCAACATCACAATGAGTGGGCACAGGTACACTGACATTCTCATGGTACTTTTCATAAAAGGCAACATTTCTGCTTTTTATTATTTTGTGTGTTGTAGGGTTCATTAAACGGTAACCCTTGCTATTTTCACAATAGCCCACCATTATCATTTTCTCAGATTTCTTATCCCATTTTTGACGTTTTTGGTTTGGTACATGTACCATAGCCTCAGAGCCAAATACTTTGAAATATGATAAATTGGGTTTTTTACCTTTCCATACCTCGTATGGTGTTTTACCTTCTAATGACTTTGTGGGAGACCGGTTAACAATATATGCAGCGGTTGCTAAAGCTTCAGCCCACAGTCTCTTCTCAAGCTTGGCATAGAACAGCATGCATTTTGCACGTTCCACTAGGGTCCTGTTCATCCGTTCCGCCATGCCGTTGTGCTCCGGAGTGTATGGTGTGGATGTCTGGTGAACAATACCACGCTTAGACAAAAAGGTTTCAAAATTATTATTACAATACTCTTTTCCGTTATCAGTACGTAGTGTTTTGATCTCTATATTCAATTCATTCTCTACTTTAGACTTAAAATCTTTAAAGGTCTCCAGAACACTCATTTTATCTTTGAGGAAGTACACATAGACCATTCGAGTGAAGTCATCAATATAAGTAATGAAATATTTCATACCTCCGTAGGATAAGTTCTCCATCGGGCCACATAGGTCTGAATGTATTAGTTCAAGTGGTTTTACTGCTCTTGAACCTACATTTTTAAATGGCATCCTGGCATGTTTACCCTCAAAACATGGTTCACAAAAAACATCATTAACATTACCTTTGGCCGGAGTTAATGTCACACCCTCCACACAGTTAGGTAATTTTCTTATATCTGGGATATTGAGGTGTCCCATTCGCAGATGCCACAGGTGTGTGTCATTAGAACTCACTGAGCTTGATATCAGATGAACCATTTCATGACCTGTGTTCATATTATACAAGTTATTACTCAATGTTGCAGTACACAATACTTCTCCTTGACAATTTTTAATTTCACACCCCTTGTTGTTGAATGTAACTTTGTATCCACTCTTCACAATAGTGCTGACTGAAAGAAGGTTTGCAGCTAATCCAGGGACAAACAGAACATTCTTCACTTGTATTTTGTCCTGATTTAAGTGTATATCAACACAACCGACTCCTTTTACAGCTAGTGGCTCTCTATTTGCCACAGTTACACTCTTCACTGTAGGCTCAGTAACATTATACATCCAATCATCTCTACATGTCATATGCATGGATGCACCAGAGTCTATTAGCCAACCTTTACTCGCATGTTCTCCAATTGTTGTTGAAAATGCAGCGACATAACTTGAGCTTTCTTCCTTACTTGGTTTTCCGTTTGATGTACAAAACCTGGCATAGTGACCATACTTATTGCATTTGAAACATCTTGCCCCTTTCGGTTTACCCGACTGCTTATTATTTGCATAATTATTATATTTCTTTGGCTTGGTGTAGAATGCAGTCGATTTTGGTGTATTAACTTCTTGTATGAGCTTAGACTTGACCGAGTCTGCACTTATCTTAATGCCAGAGCTCTCAAGCCCCATAATCATGGGCTTGTACTCGTCGGGTAGGCCAGCCAGCATTAATGTTCCTAGCCACTCATCATTGACTTCGAATCCAATGCTGCGCAGTTTGTGAGCAGTGTTCATTATCTTGCTGACATACTCCTCGACACTACCGCACGATTCCAGTGTCGTGTTTATTAAGTCTTTGAGCAGACCGACTCTTCGGGTAAGTCCACTATCATCAAATGCCTGGTGCAAACTTTCCCATACCTCTTTAGCGGTTGTGCACTCTTGTACATGGACGTAATTTTGAGGATTAAGAAGCAATATTAGCTTGGCCTTGGCCTTTATGTCCTTGTTAGCATCAATTTTTTCGTTACTCACCGGTTCGATACAACACCATAGGTTCTCATGCTGTAAATAAGTCTTCATACTGAATTTCCAGGTGGCGAAGTTCTCTCTTCCCATTAGTTTTTCAATATTGAACATATTATTCGATCCCATATTGATCGTCAATTTTTTTTCCACACGACTTACGAGAATGCGTTGATCATAACCTAAAAGTCAAGCCGGTAAGTATTTCGCCAACAATACTTGTATTTTTACTTTTCTGATATCTCCAACTGTATTACACTGCAAACCACGCTCTGCTACCATGTAGGAATTTGCGTGGATGTTATAATAAAAGAAATATTTGGTAAAAACAACTGAGAGTATTTTATTCACGTAAACTGTCAAGAAAGAAGGAAGGAAGTAGGCAGCGCCTGGTGATAGGAAAAAGAACTAAAATTGGTTGCGTTCCAATCATACTTTAACAAAAACAAATACTTATTTTATTATATTTATTTTATTAAAATAGGTGAAAATCCAGTTTTGGCCACTTATAACCTAGTTTTGGCCACGTCTGTACTCCAGTTTTGGCCACTAAATAAAAAGTTAAAAGACAAATAAAACTATTGGTTTAACTCTTAAAACTACTGCAAAATTATAATTTAGCTAATTGGTGAAGTCCCAATATTGAGCCATTTCAGGTACATAAAAAAAATCTCTTTTAGTATTCGTCTTAGTCGGTGTTTTAATTTTTTGTTTAATATCAATTGCAAGATATAAATTTAAGTCAGGCTTCTCAGCTCCGAGCAGCCGTCCGACCAGCTTTAGCTATTTTCATCCCACCACATATAGCTTATAAAGCCACTTTAGATGGCGAATAAGCCATCTAAAAGTTTTTTATTTACCCTATCAATATCATCGGATTTTTTTTTTATATGTGGGGCCATTTTGTCGAATCTACCTGTAAGCAATATAAAAGCGAACCTGTAGCAAACTATTGGCAGCCAAATTTTATATGAAACTTGCAATAAAACAAAGTGGCCAAAACTAGTGTTTCGTGAAAACTAGTTATGGCCATGTACGTGGCCAAAACCAAATTTAATTAAGATTGTTGTACTAGCTGTGACCACCCTAGGTAAAAGCATGCAAAAATTAATCAGTTGCCGAAATAACCTCAAAGCTATGTTCTTCCACATTTATTTATTAGCCTTTAATCAAATCTAAAACAAAATACAATAGAATAGAGTGTATAATTACCGATGTTTTGAACAAGTCGCTTAAAGTTTTCCTTAAGAAATCACCAAATTATTGCACTTCGGACTTCAGAAATTAGAAAAATAGTTCACATTTCTTCATAACTGCTGCAACTGTCACTTGTCGAAACACACCCTAAACGATGTTTTTTCCCACAGAGAAAAAAATCAGTAATGTTTTCTATTGCTTATTTATTAACTTTCAAATGAGCAAGTGTCCAAAACTGGGGCTCTGGCCAAAACCGGGGCTCTTGCCCTAGATATGTGATCGACAATGTATAGCATGGTTACCTAGAAGATACTATTAGCTAATCGCTCTTGATTAGTTTTAGGGTGTTCCCCAAAACGAATCAAGTTTGGATGTCACTATTGTGATGCGACATGTATACTATTTCCTAGTTATACGTGTCATTATACTTCAAGACACGCAATACGAGTATAATATTTTTAAATTTATATTCAGCGTCATGTCAACCTCTACAATGTTTGTATGTAGAGTCTACTTGTCACATAATATGTACTTACTAGAAGATTCAACTTACGTGTATTAGTGGGCAAGCATATCGGTTTGATGGCTTCAGAGATGGGCACTCGTTCGTTGAGCCGGAGCAGAGCGATGTCGTTGTCAAAGTTGTTCAGACTGAACTTGTTGGCGATGGCGCGCAGCACGAACCTCGTCTCCGGCCGTTCGGTCGCGTTGCAGCGGTTGTGCTCACCGAACGTCACCTTTATCATGAACCACATGAATCTGAAACAATTTGTCGATATCTATAGCTTTGTTTAAACTAAGTGTATTTTGGTTAATGGATACCAAGGTGGTCTTGCGGTAGATACTCCGACTTTCATTCCGAAGGTCGTTGTTTCAAATCCCTCCCGATCAAGCCACCTTTACATCGCTCTTACGGTGAAGAAAAACACGCAAAGAGGCCTAGTTATAGGATTAGTTGTTAAAACTTTAACTTTACCTACATAATGGTATATCCGAAAATGCTTGGAAACTTCTAAGGTAGGAAGTATGTAGTCAAGTGTCGTTTTTAGATTGTTTTAGTTTGTTTGTGTCGCCGTATTGTTGCATTGCAACAATAGATACAACAACGACACGTTGCGGTTGCGCAACAACAGCTGTCGTAACACAATGTGGTACTAGAGTAGTATAATGAGTGAGTTTTTGCGGTGCGGACTGCGGTGTAGCGAAAGTAAGACGGTCGCTTTGACCACCACGGTCATGAATACTATTAATGCCTCATTTACGCTTTCACTCGTTGCATTTGCGTGCGCGTGTGTGACACTGTGACAGCATCCTGATTGTGATATACGAGTAGCGAGCATCTCGGCTGGTAGAGGCCATTTGTTTTCGGAGCACGTACGTACATACGAGCATACGTAGCGGGTGTAGGTACCGTATGTATCGCTGCGATGCCCGCTCGGAGGATAATGAACCTGAGAGGTTTCGGGCCGGTTTGAAGGTGAACGGACCTATTGATCGGAATCCACTTTAAGTGGCGAATTCATTTTGGCGTTGTTTACTAATCTTAGGTTATCGGACTCGCGGACCGAGATTTACGGGTCCTTCTGGATTTTTATGTCGGATTTCGGGTGAAATTAGTCATCAAATTAGTTTTTGATTACTTTTATTTGTATCATCAAATGTTGTTGGATTTAATTTTCATATAAGAAACTTTTCCTTTGTGATGGATGATCGAGCAGACATTGAATGAATCGTTTTATAGTCATTAACCTATTGTCGAGTGGGTTAATCACTATCTCTTGGTATTGTTTCAATTAAGTACAAATCAAATCGACCTTAATTAGCTTTTAAATCGTAAACTAATTGTCTTGACCTTTACATTGAACTCGTTCATAAACTAGTTCAAATATTTTTTTAAACTAACCCGACTTCTGTCTATTTTCATTACCTGCTGAAACGTCGAGGTAATTTTAATCTAAAATTATCTACAACGTGTTCTAGACCCGTAGTTCTTCTAACAGTTCAAATATTTCATTGATTTTGCGCCACGGAATACCTTGCTAAATGTGTATTGTATAAAGAATCCGTTAGAAATTCATCGGTGCTGAATACTTAATTTTAATTTCCATAAAGTAAGGTAGGTACCTATGTTGTAGAGAAATATCTCCGTAAACCAATATAATATTGAAGTGTCGAACAAACAGCTCGAGAGCGCAGCGTCCGGCTCGCGTCGCCTGCGCCGGCGCGCCGTTGCGTCGTGCGGACATCGTGTCAACATCTTCACGCCTTGACACTTGTTCTAAGACAAGTTGTTTACTTAGCTATCAAAGTTGATATAACAACCTAACTTGTATTCATTTGCAGTTCTGTGACGGGGATCTAAGCTTAGATACTTTTAAAATTTTATGTACCTAGTAGAAGAGAGAGAAAACGTTTTCTTATTTACACCCCAACTTTAGTTATTTACTTAGAATAATACTATCACCTAGTATGTGAAATTTCATGTGTTATTCTGCTAAGAATGGTTTCCTCAAATTTGTCCCGATGCAGATGGTGCATTGGCATTTACTGATATATTGTTGATGTGCGCTGGGCTGGGGTCCAAAGGTTGGGTTCGAATCCAGTAGGAAATATTTAATTTACATAATTGTTTATCAAAGTCTTAAATTCTCATAAACGGATTTCAATATAGCTCTTAGAAATATCTTATCTTACTAATATACTGTCTGTCTGTAATACTGTCTGTCTGTCTATCTGTCTGTCTGTCTGTTACTCTTTCACGCCCAAACCGCTGAACCGATATTGATGAATTTTGGTATAGAGATAAATAGGATCTTGGAGAAGGACATAGGCTACTTTTGATCCCGTAAATCCCGCGGTATCGGGACTTAACGTACCCTTTAACGCAGTGAGCAGCAGAGAGGACGTATCGGTCGTTGATGAGCATCCCGCCGCAGTAGAACCGCTTGAAGTACGACAGCCGCGCCATCCAGGGGAACTCGTTCGTCCCGGCTTCCTCGCCGCCCACTATACGGGACACTTCGTTCCTCTCGCCACACTCTGTAATCACATTATATTATTTCCATTCAATTATTACCTACTTTCTTCATTTGTATATTGATTGAACAAGAAAGTAACTTAACTTCAACTTAACTCAAGAAGTTAACTTCAGAAAGTAGTGGTGATGAACTTTTAACTCTAACTATGTATTGAAACTAGCTATGATTTATTATCGTTAAATATAACTTTCATGGGCTTTCAAAATGAGCAAACGATGAATAATGACTATTTATTAATCTAATATGAAAGTTATCCTACGTCTAGGTGATTGTGAAGCTTTCGTTGAAGCCACTTGAACTTGCACTTCGGTTAAAACTCTTTGCTCGATTCATCGGCATTTAGAAAGGTTACATTACTAATACCTACCTTACTTGCTGCTTATAAAGACTATATAACTATAGACTAACATTAGTCGCTTTTTGCGGCTCTACTATGTATAATTTATTTCTAATTGCAGCAAAACACAGAACAAAATACTAAGAGGTCACCTATGGTTGGATTCGACGAAACTTGAATAAGCAATCTGATACAAAATTGACTTTTTAGTAAATTAAATCTCTGGCACAAAAGACGAATAATTTGCAAATTCCTAAATCCCGTTTCACCAAGTCCTGCCTTAGCAGAATATATACCACTTGTCTTCCAGCTGCTATTATATCTTATTCCAGGTCCCGGCAAAAAAGTTGAAAACTTTTGACGTGGAAGGCGAAAGTTCGCGCAGTACATTTTACATGCGACTTCTATGAAAAAGCGACTTCTGCGCATCCGCTATTTTTTTCAACTAATCTGCCGGCTTCAACTTAAACTTCAACTAAACTGTATCTTTGTGTAAGTATTGTATGAATGAGATGTGAACTGACTGCAGGTGCAGGTGGTCCTCGGCTGGTTGGCCTCCAGCAGCGGCGGGCGGTTGCCCCACACTCCGCCGAAGATGTTCTTGGTGAAGACGCCGCGGAGGTCCCGCATCGAGTCCGTGCCCTCGCCCTCGCCCTGGGACCACAGATAATAATTGTGCTAACAAGATCGCAACATTATCGGTTGATATCGACACCGTAACCAACATAATTAACTAGCAATCAATTTAGTAATTTTATCGAAGATGAAGTTTTGAAATATTTTATTAAAGTTACAGAACTCACATTCTAAAATGTTGATTGAATTTAAGCATCCTCTTTATCTACAAAATGCTTACTCCTACCTGACTCATTGATGGATCAACGCACACGCAGCCTAAACCACTGATTTGTCTTTTTATGATGTGGGGATTTGATAAGAAAGAATTTTTAGGACTTACGCGGGTGAAACCGCGGGTTACACAACTGCTTCTTAGTTATTGGCTGCTGTTCACATATGAAGTCGTGTATAATATGAGTAGGATAATAAAATAACTATTATTTTCGGTAGAACTATTAAACACAAAAGTTGAGTATGATACGCACCTGGACATCAGTGAAAGTGGCTGCCGCGAGCACAAGCACCGCGCACTTCCACATGGTCCACATGTTCGCAACAATCAGGTGGCACCTCTCGTATTACTGGAGGTATCGGTGTGTCGTCGAGGTCGTTGTCGAGATGGTATCGGGCGCACACTGGCGCAGACCGGCGCGAGTCGCAGGCGCCGCGCCACCGCGGCCGGTGCCTCCGACCGACCACCCCACCCGCGCACTCGCCTGCGCTACCGACTGGGCAAGTGTCCACCGCCTCGTCAGCGCCGTGACGTCACGTCACCTAGCTCTACCATCACGTCCTTATCATCTATTTCATTTACAACTAATTTTATTGTTAGTGTTGCCGTTCGATAGCTCACTATCGATAGACTATCAATAGTATCGATAGGTCTATCGATACTGCGGACTGCCCATAGTTTCACCCTATCGATAGCGTAAAACTATCGATAGTATCAAATGTTGTTACAGTAGTCAAATCTGAATTACGCTATCGATAGGGCAAAACTATTGATAGTATCGATACTATCGATTGGCCTATCGATATTATACTTAGATGATTTTTGACATTAGCTATCGATTGTAAAACTATCGATAGTTCGCCAACTTTATTAAGTGTTCGTTTGATGACATGCTATATCTACTCATCCCTATTGTTGGTCATTTTAATACTCAACGGTGAATCGAACTGTTTTGAATATGTAATTTAAGTATAACCTACGACTTTTTTCTACCGTACAATATCAAGTTTACTCCTCTATCTATCAATCGACTTAGGCAATACCTAATAAATGAATAGAGGCCGTTGCGTTAGCGTCAGCCTCGTCGTAGATGCTATGATCTACGACATTCGTAGATCATTGCTACGTACATAATCGTAGCGCTAACAAAAATTGGTAATTCAGGACGTTTTCAGATTTTGTTTTCTGTTTTGGCGTTTTACAATTAGTGCAGATTTACTTACTAATTTCGTTGTTAATTCATAACTTGATTTTGGAGCCTCCGGAATGACCGTGCGCAGCTGATGGCGAAAGTCACACTTTCCAAAGTAGGTAGGTAACTACGTCACAAGGAGTTTCATATTCTACTCCTTTGCAATGTCTACATTACATTTTAATATTAATTGAGATCAATGATGTGTTTTGAAACTTTCTAAACGCCATCTCAGAAAGGATTACTCTTTTGTCGGTTTATTGATCGAGTTTGTGATTTTCCTTCCACTTCGGTTATACAAAACCGGAGTAAAGAATGACGCAAACCCCAAATTTAGCAAACAGGAAAATAAAATAACAACGCCATTGTTTTAAAAATAAATGTATTAGCATCTTAATAATAAATAACAACTAAGTACTTATGAATTAAAGCAACAATTTCATGTTTTAAACTTAACAAAATTCCTTAATAAATGACGTAACATTATGTACCTACACTATAGTTGGCAATTTTAAATAATGTTTTATCCACACGTAAATGATAACATTTTATTCATTACATGTGGAGAAAACCTTATTACCTACAGTACTTACTTATGAATTATGCTTACTTAATATCTAGCTAGATGAATTGGCTGAAGGTGATTTACTCCAAACTAAACGTTTGCTCTCAAATGAAACGGTGACGGAGTCTAAGAGGCTTAACTATTATTGTACAATCTTGGAATCTGTGAATTTTGTGTTAAGAGTACGAGTCATAATCTAATTATAAGTACATTCAGTCCGTTTCTGAAATAACGCCCGAAGGGCACAGGCTCGATTCAGTTTTAATTCTTCTATGATTTTCTTTGTGGTCATAAATACTATCCTATCGTACTAATATTATAAAGGCAAAAGTTTGTGTGTGTTTGTTGCTCCTCCACGCAAAACCGACTGCACTGATTGCGATGAAACTCTGTCTGTAGATAGGGAGAACTAGTGTAACACATAGGTTTTTATACCTATATTTGACGCTTATATACGCGAGTGAAACCGGATGGCGCTGCTAGTAAATAATACATGTAAATAATATAGTAGACCTACCTAGGTACGTAAGACATCACAGACGCAGCCCACAGAGCATTCGTTAAACACTATGTGTCCCCTTATTACAAATCGAAGTCTGAACGTAAACCTATAGTACCTACCTATACGTATTTTTAAAAATCTGACGTTTTGGTTCTTTATATTTGACATTTTATCTTCAGAAGGATGTGTCAAATCATAGTCTACAATAAAAAAAAACGAGTTTAACTTGCTAATTTACACGTTAACCAGTTGGTCCCGATTATTATCTCTGATAGCAGTTGTTAAGTCAAGTAAGAACCCTTGGGGCGATCTGAAAACTCTAACACAAGGTGACCACTATTCGAAAACAAAGAAAGTACACTTTTGTAAACTTCGTTTTGCAATAAGAGGCTACACGATTAGATACATCAAAGTTACATAAAATGAAACAGTTTTAAAATGTTATCTAAGTTAACAAACTATCAAATTACAATTACTAGGAAAGGACAACTACTCTTTCTTTCTCTATACGAAATAAAGTATGAAAAAAACAAACATAGGGTCATGGTAGATGGCAGATGTAGGTTATATGGCATAAACATATTTGCTCTAATGTCTTTATCCAGGTAGAAAACTGTCGACTACGTTTGTATGGAAAGAGAAGGTAGGTATCCTTTCCTCTTAATAAATCACCAATAAAACTTAATAATAGTAAAATGTAACAAAATGTAAAATTAACAATAAATAATGTATTAATGTATTTACAGTTGAACACTCGGGTAGTTCCTCAGTGACTTAGTGAACTAATGGTAATCTGCACCACCGGCCTCATTACATAACTAACACTTATATACCTACGACTACCTACAATAACACTAACTACATAGGTAAGTACAACAAACAACAACATCTTAAATATAACTAGGTACCTAGGAACTACACGTATTTAACCTTGATTATACATTTTCTTATAGAACGATCACCCAAAAAGAAGTTTTAAGAACGTGGCGACTGTTACCATTTCCATACAAACTTAATACCAAAATAAATTATGAAAAATTTAGTTTTCTACCTTAATATCGATATTATTCGAATTAAGATTTTACTTTTAAAGGGTCCCCACCGCAAGGTTTTCCAAAATATTCATTCGAAATGAAATAAAACGGAGAAACATTTTTTTCATTGAAAAATGTTTCTCCGTTTTATTTGATTGTATGGAAATGGTCGCCACGTTCTTAATAGGAAATACAGATTTTTAATGATTTTTTCGTTGATTGGTAATTAAATTAAATTAAATTCATTTATTCACGTTAAGTGTTGGTACAATTAGATGTAAAATAAACACAATCTATACTAGATATGTTACATTGTATGGATCCTTAACACCTAGTCAATTCATTGACATGCAAATATTAATACATACACCATAACACAATGTGATGTCCAAAATGTCCAAAATATGAAATGTCACTAAAAACTACACTAAAACAATATGAAATGTCTAAATTTAAATTGTCCTATTGAATAAAAAATTATAAAATAAAATGTAAAATTGGAAAATGTCATAATTAAATTAAAAACAATATTACAGTCCTGGCAAATTGGTAATTATAATTATCAAAATTTTGTGGAATGTGTTTGATCTATATGTTAACAGAAGGTTTAAGGTTATATACATAGGTACTGCCTATGTGCACAGATACATGTGACACATGTGGTTCAGTTTCACTTAATTTCTTTGTTGATGAAGCAGACCCAATTTAATTTAAAACATCTGTGTTTTCTATCAAAATATCTTTTTGCGTGACCTTTGAGACAAATTATTATCAAACTTTCAAACTAGACAAATTATCGTAATCTAAAAAGTCATACGAAAGTGCTAGAAAACGGTTAGTTTATAGTGGAAAACATGTTTATTCTTTTGCACGCTACTCAGTGTAAGTACCAGATCTTTATAGGCATAGAAGACTAATAATAGTTTACAAATAACATAGCTAATACTAAAACAATAAACTACTAAACAATTGAGTTATTTGAGTTTTATTATTTTAAGCACAATTAAATATTATAGAGATGCTCAACTAAGTTACGTTAACTTTGGAATTTATTACGAGTTGGCAACGAACGACATGAGGCAGCAGCGGACGACGTGTCGCAGCGACACTACTGGTTTCTATGTATTTCTATGAAATTCCCTACGTAGTTAGCGACACGAAGCTAGCGCTGCGTCGTCGAGCGGCAGACGCCAGTGTCGCCTGACCGCGGATCAGTATAGTGCCGCTCATACTCGGAACCAGCTGGATTCCATGTTGCCACTGCAGCGACAGGACGTAACGACGTATCGTGGCGACATGAAGCGACGACACGTCGTCCGCTGCTGCCTCATGTCGTCCGCTGCCAACTCGTACCTGGATCTTTGTTTCACGAGTCCGGCGACATCGATTGTGACGTCAAGTCCCGCATTTCGGCAGCTTGAGTCAAGTGGCGAGAGGTAACTGGTGTCATCTGTGACCCGAAAATGCCGGTTAAACTGAAGGGACAGGTCTATAAAACGATCATTAGACCTGTCCTTTTGTATGGTAGTGAGGCGTGGCCTGGCCGCGGCAGATTGGGAAGACCCAAGAAGTGTTGGCTTGAAGTTGTAAGATCGAATATGCGTGCAAATGGCCTCACTACACGGAATGCCGAAGATCGTGCGAAGTGGAGACGTAAAAGTAGGAAAGCGGACCCCGGGCTCTCGAGAGAGATGCAACCGGGAACAACGCTCGGATGATGATGATTGCACCTTGCGTAGAAACAATTATGCGCCCCTCAGTCGACACAGGAATTCATGTTTCCTCGCAAGATGCAAGCAATCGTCATACAATCGTCAATTGACGATAGCGTGCGTGTGACGGGCGGTTTACGTGAACAATGAACAATGGATCTTAAAGCAACCTCCTCCTGATGATATAATTAACCTTACTTTTATTTACAACAAAACGTTAGTACCAAATAGCTATGGCGCGCGTTTGACTTAGCTGTACGAGCTAATTTTCATAAATAGGTATTCATAGACGTTTCTATTAGTAGTTCTGTAAGCGCTTCGTCAATTATATTATAGTAATTTATTATATTAAATTAAAAGCGATAAATCATCCTTTTAAAAATACGTAAATAAATCGGTATCTAGAGCTACTACAGCAAAATCTGCAGCCATAGAAATAATAATTAACACAATAACATGCTCACACAAGGATATTCTAACACAAAGTTGATTTGTAAATCTATATTAGCTTTATTATTAAACGTAAGCTAAGGTAGGAGTTATTTTACCACTTTTTGTTTCTGTCAGTCAACTTCGAAAGTTATTGGCATGGAAAAAGACAAAGCATGCTCTAACTACTTCGACCTTACTTCACGTTTATTAATAAGGCTCTCTAGAGTCCAGACTGTACCTAAGTATACAGTCTGGATTCTAGACACCTTAGATTTTTCAAATTGTCAAGTTTGAAAATATTATCAAGAAAAAAATGCGTCATCAAAAATCTAGCATTAAAAGTTATTTGAATAATAAATCATCTAGCTAGTAGAATGCCCGGAGCAATTAAAATAAGAAATTATTTACAACAGAACTAAGTATTATATAGCAGAACAGTGACAAGTTCAAAAAGTTAAAGTATATAATCCTGCAATTTTGAGCAGGAATCTAATCTTCAATCTTCTGAACAAAACATTCTGATATTAGCAATTTCAGAAATGTACCAGGGGAGACAATTTTTAAATCTTTTGTCTGTCGCAGGGCGAACTCAACGGGGTGTAGTAAACGGCGGGATAGCTCGGTCACGGTCGGTAAGTACACGTGTAGTGTACAGTGTAGGTACACGGTCAGTCTGCGCAGAGGCAGGTGTCGCGCAGGTTGGCGCGCAGCCACGGCAGGTAGCGCGTGATGCGCGTGTACACGCCGGGGTAGCCGGGCCGCCCGCACCCCACGCCCCACGACACTATACCTGCACATGTACAATACATATATAGTACACATCTGTTAGATAACAGCAACATGAGACGTAAAACGAAGATGATCATTGCAACGCGACTGTTTCTGAGCAAAGAAGAAGGATCAATTATTTTTCCACTGCCCGCGTCGCTATTCGCCATCCTTGGAGTAATTCAAGTCAAGTTCAAGTCTAAAGTTAATAATGTTTCATCTAATTGAAGACATTTTTCGATTTTAATCGAGTGGTGTTTATTATTTTTAGCATTGTTTCAACGATCAACGTTTGGTGACCTTTGCAGGTCCCTTCTTTAGGATAGACATCAATCCTGAAAAAAGGACCTGCGACCTTGGATTTCAATCTAAACTCGGGAAAACAGAAGAAAAATCTATGTTTATTTAGGCAAGCATGCTACATCGTCGACCATTGACTTCGCTGCCCATCAGGTGAGGTGAAGTGAACTGACTCTACCTGATGGGAAGCGACGACGACGACGGTTCAGAGGTGATTGAGGACTGCATCTCTAAGATGTTCGCGCGTTCTTTACTTTTTGTACGAGCTTGCACTTAAGCTCAATATTAGTAGGTCCTATTGTAAGTAGTGTAATAGGTGCAAAGGTAAGCCTACGAGTTTCGAAATGATGTTACTACAGTTATTCAGTGCAAAGTAAAACCTACGCGGTTTATTTTGGTATGCGACATCCTGGTAAAACCCTAGGTCGAAATGGTATTCCTCTACGAACTCATTTGGACCTAGGAGTTAGGTCTTTGCCAGGATGTCGCACACGTTTCTTTGCTTAGTGCAATTTGAGAGTTATCAATGATAGTGAGTAGATGTCACCTTACCAACAATCTGGAACTTGTCCCCGGTCTGCACGAGCAGCGGCCCCCCGCTGTCCCCCTGACAGGAGTCGGTGGACGCGCGCCCCGCGCACAGCTGCGGAGGGGGACATTAGGAACAACATTCAATGACAAAGCTAGTTTTGTAAGTTAAAGATTACAAGACGTTGCACAGACAGGTATTATCTAGACCCCAATAGTAGATTGTATGACAAGGGAGCAAAATTGTATGTTTACGGCGAGGGCGCTACTTTGAATCACGAGTAAAGCGAAGAATTCTACGCTCGGGTTTCTAACGTAGAATTCTGAGCGCAGCGAGGGATTCAAAGTATACATCGCCCGAGGCAAAAATAATTTACTCTCGAGTCATATACTATACTTTTCATCCCCTTTCTATGAGAAAATAAATAAAATGCGGTGGTATGTAACTAGTTCATATACCTATTTACTTAATCGAAAAAATTGGTATAATATTTTTTTTCAAAATGTTGTGTAGTCAATGTGTAGTCAACACATATTAACCAGTAATTTGTATAATTTGCTTTTGATTTCCATGAATGATACATATGTTCCAAATTCAAAATTTACTTTGCTCCCGGCTGTTTTACTTTTTAGCAGGGAGCAAAGTAAAACAGCCAGCCTTAACAGAAAAGAGCTACTTTGCTCCCGCTTATAGAAAGTGACAAAGTGACACTTTTTGAATAGAAGGGATGAAAACGTTATTATACCATTGGTATTAGAGGATATACTACAAATAGTAGGTTTTTTGTAAATATTTTATATCCATTGTTATATAACGAAACGTGAAAACATCGACAAATGATCAGTATAACTTGGCCCCGGCTAGAATCGAACCGGCAATCGCAGCCGGGTGTTTGTGATAGCCCGACGCGTTACAGAGGCCGTTAGGTCGCTCTGGGTATAAGCCATAGAGTAGACAGGGTGGTAATAACCGTCGGTACGCCCCACTGTAGTTCACGCGCACCTCCTGCACCACGCCCGGCAGCTGCCCCCCCCTCCTCCGACGTCCCCCCCCCCCACCACCACGCATCCCCCACGTACCATGTTGGTGGTGATCCTGGAGGCGCGGTACTTCATGCTGCGACACTGCGCGAGCGACAGGATGGGCACGCGCACCTCCTGCACCACGCCCGACGTCCTCCCCCCCCCCACGCATCCCCCACGTACCATGTTGGTGGTGATCCTGGAGGCGCGGTACTTCATGCCGCGACACTGCGCGAGCGACAGGATGGGCACGCGCACCTCCTGCACCACGCCCGGCAGCTGCCCTCCCTCCGAGGTCCGCCCCCACCCCACCACCACCCCCTCCTTGCCCGCGGGGTCGGCACTAGCGCCCGGGAGGCACACCGGCTTTATTATCTTCGAGTAGGCGACCGGCTTGCGCAGCTTATGGAATTACAAATATATTGATTAATTCGTGAATATTGAAGGCGAAGGTAATTGACAAGATAATATTATAAGTATTATGATTAAATATTTGCTGTTTTTTACGCTGCATAACGTTTAGAAAGCAGTAAAGCGTAACGTCTAGTAAAGCGAACAATATGATCTTGGGGACTTTTCCCTAAAATAGTAAATAGATTTCTAAAGTACCTACTGCTACGTTACTGTTAAAAACATTATTCTTAACTTACCTACTCGTATAAAATACAATACTATAGGCGTACCAGCTAATTGGTAAACTGTTGCTTTAGGAACTGTCTTTACTTAGTATAAAAAATATATTAAAAATCATCGACTTGCAAAAAAACCTATAAAACGAGAACACCAAAAGTTTTAAAAAGGGAAAAAATATGGGGTTTGTAAAAATTATTTACAAAAACTGATCCTAATATTGTCGCGTAGGGGAACACGAATATAAAATCAAATCACAGAGGTACTGGAAGATATCAAACTTACTAAAAGTGAACCTAAATTAATACCCCAAAACAACAACGTTTGGTTCATTTATAAATCACATTTTAAAAACTATAAGGGTTTTTGTTGTTAACTACGAAACTCTAAAAACGCTTTGACTGAATATTAATATTGGTCTACCAACAGCAGTATGGTTTCGAAAAGCAACTCTCTATTCTGATGCTTTTATTTATTTATTTGGACATCCAACAGCAACATTTAATGAGCTTATCACATAGTTGGTGGTGATGATGTATAAGGTACCTTGAGCAGCGCGATGTCGTTGTTATACGAGTCAGCGTCGAAGCCGCGGTGCCGTATGATGGCGGTCACGGCGCGCATGATGGCCGCACTCTCCGTCGTTATCGTCTGGTCGTGGTCGCCCAGGATCACGCGGATCTTGGACCGCTTCAGTCTGGAACCGACACGGTAAGCTTTCTTGTAGCGTATTGCAATCTGTTATGTTTCGACGAGTTGCCATGTATCTAATTAGAGTTTTAATAGTACAATACAACTCTTTAGTGAGGTGTGAGGTACCAGCTGTGCCATCCACGGGTACTGCTTTACATCCCGCTCACGATCCTGTCGGTTACTTACTTCCTGACGCAATGCGCGGCCGTGAGCACGTACTCCTTGGTGAGGAGTGAGGCGCCGCAGTGGAAAGTCCCGTCGTACACCAACCGCGCCATCCACGGGTACCGGTTCACGCCGGCCGGCATCCCGCCCACGATCCTGTTCTCTTGGTTCGCTCCACCACACTCTGGAATGGACAGAACCGATTACCACAGATATACTAGTAAAAACGAAAGACGGTTGCACTACGAGTCTACGAGTATCTCCGACCGACTTTCATTACTTTAACAGTTACTTAAATGTTTTGATGTTAATAAATTAAAATATTTTAAAAAACTTTTTGAAGTGTCTTAAAGCTTTTAGACATCAATAAGAATAAGAATAAGAATAAGAATAAGAATAAGAATATTTTTTATTGCTATAACTGTGTACATTGGAGGTCTTAAAATATAAATAGTTTCAACAGTTTACTCATTTCGAGCATGCAATAGGGTAAGGTGACAGTAGGGCCTTAAAATATAATTTTAATCTAAAGTAGAACAACAATATTTATATTACCTTTCGTCGTTATCGAAAAATTCTGTAAGATTATAAAATACCTTAGATATGAGCCAAGCTTTCAATTTATTTTGGAATATAACACCGTTTAGTAACTTAATGTGTAGGGGTAAATGATTATAAATTTTTATTGCGGTGTAATATGAACTTTTATAAAATGTATGATTGTTTACTTGAGGTATGCTTATATTATATTTATGTTTGTCTCTTTGACTCTCAGACCTAATTGAGATTTTGCTAAAAAAATAACCTTTGTTGTTTTTAACAAATAAGCAGATTTCCAATATATAAATACTTATTAGGGTTAGAAACTTTTCATCTTTGAAAATCTTACGTAGGGTATCTGTGTCTTTAAGGTTATAGATTTTTCTTATACATCTTTTTTGTAGTATAAAGGTGGATTCGAAATTAACAGAATTTCCCCAAAAGATAATACCATAACTCAAATGAGGATAGACATAACCATAGTATGCCGTTTTAGCAACATTTATTGAAGTTATATTAACTATTATTGTTAAACTAAAGCAATATTTAGATAAAATGTTATTTACTTTCTTAATTTGAGTTTTCCAGCTAAGGTGACAATCGATAATTATACCAAGAAATTTAGTTTCCGAAACTTCAACAATTTTTGAATTACTGTGCATAACATTTACAATTTTAGGTTTAGCTCTGTAGCTTTTAAGTTGCATAAACATAGTTTTATTTACATTAACTTGTAAATTAATATTTCCTAACCAATTTATAATTATTTCTAAGGTTCTGTTTATTTCTATTTCAAATTCAGCATGGGTCAAATTGTCTTTTGAGATATACACTGTAGCATCATCTGCAAACATAACAGTAAGATGTTTTGTTACCGAGGGCAGCTCATTTATGTATATGAGGAACAAGAGAGGCCCAAGAACACTTCCTTGTGGAACCCCTATAACAATCTTTTTAGAATTCGATGACATTTTTTCGACAGTTTTGGTTTTTTTATTGTAAACATCGAGTTCAATAGTTTGAGACCTGTCTTTTAAATAAGATTGTAATAAATTTAAAGCAATTCCTCGTATACCAACACGTTCTAATTTTTCTAAAAGTATGCTATGAACCACGCAATCGAATGCTTTCGATAAATCTAAGAATAAAGCTATACCTGTTTTCTTATTATTAATATCGGTCCAAGCTTGTTTGAGCATTTTAAAAATAGCTAAAGAAGTATTTTTTCCTTTTTGGAACCCAAATTGCAAATTATTTATCGTATTATTAGAAACAAAGAAGTCCATTAATTTTTTGTAAATAACTTTTTCGAACAATTTGGAAAAACTAGTCAACAATGCTATGGGTCTATAATTTTTAATGTCCGATTTTGAACCTTTCTTAAAAAGTGGTTTAACGATGGCAATTTTCATTTCGTCTGGAAAAACACCCGACGATAAACATAAATTTATAATATGAACTAAAGGTCTAACAATGTAATGGATGCTGTATTTTATGACTTGTATTGGAATTTGATCATGGCCTGAACTTTTTTTGTTTTTTAAATGATTAACTATATTAATTAGTTCAGTCATTGTGACTGGTTCTAAAAAAATTGTTTTTACACTATTGCTATGGATAGATTTCTGTGTTTTTGCACTGGTTTTGAAATCATTATCTAAAAAGTAATCATTCAATTTTTGAGATATAACTGCAGGATCGTGTATTTCAACGTTATCTATTTTTAAATTGTCAATAGAGGTACGTATATAGTTAGCAGGTGTGGTATGATTTTTAATTATACCCCATGTGGCTTTGCTTTTGTTAGTGCTTTTATTTATATACGTTATATTTGATATTTTTTTACTGTGTTTAATTACTTTCTTCATTAAACGGCAATAGCTATTATATTTATTTTTATCTTCTATAGTATTTGATTTTTTACTTATTATATATAGTTTGCGTTTTTCTTTGCTTGCTTTGATTATGCCTTTAGTTCTCCAATTCGGCTTTTTGCTAAAAGTAATTTTGTATCTCTCAGTGGGAAAGCATAGATCAAACAGTAATTTGTACAAATGAATAAATTCAGAGTAAGCTTTATTAGGGTCAACCTGACAATAAATAGACGAAAAATTTATTTGTTTTAAATATGACAAAAATAAGTCGACGTTGGTATCAATATTACGTTTATTCACGTACCAGTATTTTTCAAAAAAGCTTCGGTTAACTGATAAACTTATGATTTGCGCAGTGTGGTCAGATATACCTAGATCTAATACATGAGTATTATATCGGTTTATGTTTGTAATAATATTGTCTATACAAGTTTGTGAATGGGTTGTAATTCTAGTAGGATTATTTATTGTTAGGTTCATACCAAAAGTAGTTAGCGTATTAGTAAAAATTTCACTGTTTTTAGATTTTTCTAGTATATTGATGTTAAAATCACCTACTACAAATACTTTCTTTTTGTTATGTCTATTTCTTACGGCTAGTTTGTTAAGAATATTTTCTAAAGTTTGAATAAATAATTTAAAATTGCTATTAGGAACTCTGTAAATACAGATAATTACATAATTGAGATCAGGCAAAAGAACACCACAACATTCAAAATGTCGTTCTACCGATAAGTTAATAACCCAGTCTAGTTTTCTATAATTAATAGAATATTTTAAATAGATACACACACCACCTCTTGCTCTTTTCTTTCTTGAAAAATGGGCAGCCTTTGTGTAATTTTCTAACTGTAAAATGTCAGCTTGATCATCTCGAAGGAAGGTTTCACTGAGGCAGCATACATCTATTTTATTTTGACTAGTAAAAATTTCGACTAAGTCTTTTTTAGCTTTAAGACTTTGTACGTTAAGATGCATTATATTTATACAATTGTTATCGTTTTTATTGTTTAAGAAAAAACTCACCGGTAGTCATGCCAGCAGCGTTATCGGTTGTCGTCGAAACTCTCGAGATTTTGCAATTTATTTTCTTAAAATAGAATGGAATCGTACCAGACTTGGGTTCTGTAGACATTATTTTTGCTTTTGCTTTTGGAGCTACTGGGGTTTGTTTTGGTGTGATATTAATATTTGTGGATGAAGTAAGAAGTTGGTCTTTTTTCTCGATGTATTTCTTAAATATATCTGGTATAGTGCTAAATCTTTTTGTAATACGAACAGTTTTTTGTATAGGAGTATTTTGGTTATGACCTTTTAAAACATTTTTGCCTAGGTAACAACTCAGAATCAGAAACTTTAGAAATATTTTAAAGGAAAAATTCATATAGCCCTTCTTTGCGTCGCGTAAAAACACAACGTTTGGCGAACACGAACGCCCAGTGCAGTTTTAAGTTTGTTTAATATAATATCAGAAAAGTTAACCCAATTGTCCATTCATAAACCGTATTGATATACTGCACGAACACATTAGATTACTGCATTTTACTCTTGAAGCTCAAATTCTAAATCAGCATCAAGCTGCGGCGACTATTTTGGTAGATATACAAGGCTTTGTAGGGTTTGTAAAAAGCATGCAGAATTAATAAGTAGGTATCCGATAAACTAACAAACGGGAGAACCAAATAGGTAACTATAGTTTGTTATAAGTTAATTTGCAACTACTTATATTTTACATTTAAAATCTAATCAAGTAATCAGCCTCTAAATTCTAATCAGTTAGTGACCAACCGAATTATAATTACTAATTCGTTTGTGTTTAAGTAAGTAATCCTAATTACTTTCAATTCTTCGATTAAGACGTGATATCTTATGTAAAAACGTATCGTATCGTAGTTAACAAAGGCTGCAAGTCCCATCGCTTGCATTAGTGATTATATTATCATTGGGTTGCATTGAGCCGGCAGCGGATTGCACTTTCACTGTCACCGCGCAGTTCATTGCACATCACGGCGCGGGCGTCACGAGCTGCGCGGTCTGCGCGGCGCGGGCGCATCTCACGAGGAAACGGCGCGCGCTAGCGCAGAGTCAGGGACCGATACACAATGA
The DNA here is from genome assembly GCA_958496205.1 of Idaea biselata. Lineage (NCBI taxonomy): Eukaryota > Metazoa > Arthropoda > Insecta > Lepidoptera > Geometridae > Idaea > Idaea biselata. Next base: position 139,522 of record OY292400.1, on the reverse strand, counting down.
TATTATAGTTCCCACTATTCATATTACGATCAAATAAGTATGGTAAAAAAAATATTAACAATGTAGTACTAAGTGATAGATAGGACAGACAATGAGCTGCGAGTAACTTCTCAATACAATTAGAGAAGGCTTTATTTTTACTAAACTCTTGCTTTTATGATGATGCTTTTCTTTTATTTAGATGTGAAAACATTTTTATTCAAAGTAGGAACTTTTAAGCTATTGTTTTAATTGTAAAGATTGATTGATTTATTACCATTTTATTTGCATAAGACACAACAAGGAAATGTTTAATATGGATTGGTTACAATCTACATACACTACATATCTACTTAGGTGTAAATTAAACACATATGTAAGTAAATCCTTTAGGTAGAATTAGTAAAGTAGGGAAGGGCTGGTAAATGTTAAAACATAAATTAACTTAACGTGGAACACTACAAAAACAAACACTACAGTGAGTTACGTACGAGTGCAAACCTACAAGTAGGTGTATGTATTTACATCGTTGTGGCAGGTGACTTACCCAACTTTCTAGGAAGAGGGTTTGCTCTCCCGCATTCTATAACGTGAACATCAATACTATTAGAAAAGAGAAAAGAAATAAAAAGGGTGAATAGATGGTTTATTTCAAAAAGATGGGTGTCTATATTCATGTCCCTCTACACTTGCTTGGTGTCGTGCGGTAAGATGTGGTACCGAGAATAGGTTTGCCTATGGCCTATGCCTAGGTAAGGAACGAGTACAATGATACACTTTTAAAACTTACACGACTTCCGTCAATCATTATTATTAGACACGGGTCTAAGATACGGGACAATCATTTTGATTAATTACCTCGACGTTTCGGCAAACGGGTCACACCGGCCGTGTTCCCGAGAAGACACAAGAAGTCCCGGGGTGACCCGTTTGCCGCAACGTCGAGGTAATTAATCAAAATAATTATCTATAACGCGATCTAGACCCGTGTCTAATAACAATGAGTACTTAAAATGATAAACGTAAACTTGAAAGTAGTGCTAATTCCGGGGAAAATGATACTTATAGGAAACCGTGGACATGACATGATGAGCAGACAGAGACATCAGTCTCAGTGACTATTCTTCCCATTCTTCTACATCCCTCATCTAGTGAGGGAGGGAGCTACCAGATGGTAGCAGCTTGAGGTACGTTTTTAATGTATCAAGCATTTAAACTATCTGTCTTAAAGCGTCTGAAAACATAGGCTATTGGACAACTTACCGCACGAGCAGTTCTTGACCTGGGTGTCTTCCTCGTCATCCTCGACGCTCTGCTCGTCGAGGAGTGGCACCTCCAGCCCGAATATCGCGTCGAACAGGAACCGCGAGGAGCGGTTGCCTGGAGACACCTGGAACGTCGCCCATGTTGGTATCTTAGTAATTTGGAATTTACAGTGGAGCTGTTTGCGTGACCAGAACATTCGTGTAGCCTTATTTAGTGTTCAAACATTTTATTATTCAAACTACCTAAATGGTCTCTTTACATAATTTTAGGCAGTGCTCTGTGTGCGTTACTGTTAAGTTCCTATGTCATTAATTTGTTAGTTTGATTCTATAACACATCTGTATTATAGAATATACATATATTCTGTATAAATTATGTAAATCTATTCGTTTGTCCTGACTATCAATGCACTGCCTAAACCGCTGGTCTGATCGTAGAGACGTATTAATGTTGATGCGTGTAGAGTGCATGCAGCCAGTTTTAGTATGAGTAGGTACCTTAATGAGGCCTAATGGGGGTCACTTAGGCAAGTTTAGTATTTTAAGCGTTATTTTTTAGGAAGACTCAATTGAGTAGGACCTACCTATAACATTTGGTTGGATATTATTAGCAAAGTCGATGGAAGCGATTACATTAACTTGCGAGCCATCATAATAAAGCACATGGCCAGGGTCTATCGGACCGGAAGCAAGCAGTAGGTAACGCACCAAATACCTACATAATGTGTGTTACGTTGCTAGCTCCCGCTTGCGTTCATTGCATCACGCACACGTTTTCTGGGGAATTTGTGTTTCCGACGGAACAAAAATCTTATGTAATATTGTTTACGGTTTACTTTCGCGACTCCATGGTTTATGTAACCGTTAATTGACGGGTAATGTCAATGTTGCTTTCACAAATGTTCCGGATATTATGTTTTTTTGCTTCAATTTGAACCGTTGCACTTTCTCATCTCGGTAAATCGAAACAAAAACGACGATGGGAACCACTTTTCCTGTCCGTTGTTTTGTCGACCAGCGCGATCTACGCTTGATCCGAGTAGATAATATGTACCTACCTACTTCCGGAGATTACTTAGAAACAGTTATGCTTACATCATACATAATACTAAGATATGTAATGAAGTATCATCTGTGCGGAACTTCATGCAACATTTCTGGGTCACACCCACACGACGCGGCGCGCGGCGTCGGGACGGAGAATACAAGAATACCCTCACTTTCGAGCGAGCCGATGAGGCAGTCACGTAACCCAACCATAATACAGCCAGTTAGCTAACATAAGTGTGATATAATATAATCATAACCAGGCTAAGGTGCTAAGGTTGAGAGAAATAAGGCCACACGTGGTTGACGCAACGTTACGTCGTCGTCGCCGTTGCCGTCGCCTCGCATTGTCACATCGTCGATTTACAAATAAAGCTAATTTTAAATCGATAGTCTGTTTACAAAATAAACTGCCTTCCAAATTTCAGATGGAAAGCATCACCTTAGATTCAAAGACGAGAATAAAAGACAGAGTTCAATGTTAGAATGTTGATGTTGGGACCCGTTACTTTCTCATTGTTATTATTAAAAAATAAGAAGTGGTAGAATACGGCCGAAACACAATGCCAAAATCGTCTACAAATACTTAACCTACTTTTACTGAAATATTAACATCTTTTTGCAATGCAGAGAATCATTTTCGCAATAATTAAAATGTCAGATCTCCCACACAAGTCTCGTTATTGATGTCAAGGGTTCAAAAAGTCTAGAATAATGGTAACAGTTGAAAAGACTGGAAAAGCCCGTGACCGTTGGGGTGTCACAATCACAAGAGCTCTAGTGCGGCCGTGACCAAACGATCGTAGTCATAGTCATTGTCACTCGCCTCAAGTTCAAAGCCACTGACTGGCTAATACACGGGTCTACGCGGTGTCTTGTTGATCATGATGACTTGGTATGTTTGTCGATAATCAATGATTGCAGCTTCAAACTAGGTGAGCAAGTGGATTGTGTTTTAAATACTTGACACACAAGACTAAAATTATGTAATCGAAGCCGATTTTCTTTGGCAAAACGGTCAGCCTTAATCTCTTACACAAATTATTCTGCGCTGACATGGTTCGACCTCGATAGGTAAGTAAATTATTGAGTTATAATTCTTTAGGTTGACTTCTAAGCTACGTACTTTCCAAGTGACGTGTCCAAGCTTTCTCGTCGCTGTAATTATTATCAGATTGCTCCCGATTTGTTATCTACGGCCTTTCTTTACTGAGTGCTATTATATCAGAAGGAACAGATTGTATTGTTTACCTAAGTATCTAGCAAGCTTTGCAGGTATGTACAATGTACATACATACCTAACTATGAAACTACCCTTCTAACGTGAAATAACTTTAACTACCTTAGCGCTGTACTAACTTAGGTGCTGAGACTATCTAATCTACATATACCTATCTATTTAGGGATGAAGGCGAATGACGGTATTTAATTACAATTCCCCAAATATAAGCATTAGAAGCACTATTTGTATAATATTTGCAAATACAAATCGATTCATACTAACTTTATTTGCCACCTAGTACCCCAGGTTAGTACCTAGGTTTTCTTTTATTTTTAGTACCTACTTATGCACCACCGCGGATTAACCCACGTATTTCCCATTCCCGTAGGAATTCCGGGATAAAAGTCATATTGTAAATACAGGTTATAAACTACCTTATGCCAAATTTCAGGAAAATCAGTTTTTGTGTGATTGAAAGATTAACATCTAAATAATTACGAGTATAGTCTTTCTCATTTAATTTGATAATATTAGTGAGAAGTTTACTACGTTAGATATTTACAGCTACGAGTAAAACTTCCGAGCAAAAGACATCAACGCGCTCATGGAAAAAAAATCTAACGCCTTCTTTAGCAACGAATGGTGTGTAATGAATGAATGAGTAATGTGTATTCATAATTATAATTTCCTAATCAGATTACGCAAAAACTACTTGATCAATTTTGATAAAATTTGAAAATAAGCTTGGGATAATATAAGGCATTCTCTTTATCCCGAAATTTTGACAGTTGCAAAATTGCCTACCTACGCTGTTAGTGAAACTGTGAGGCACTAAAAACGGCTTGTCCTCGGTGCACAGGAAATATACCCTCGTTCGTACCTACCGCTACCTAATAAACACCAAGAATGAATAAATTGTCGTTCTGTCCAAACCTAATGTTAACCAGCTCATAATACGATTTACGATAAATAAACATGCATCTTGGTGCTCGTTGAAAGTAAAAGTAAAGTCATTGCACTGCGCCCGCGCCGCGTCCTGAGTGAGGCTGCGGCCGATTGCACAGATTATGTCATATTCACTATCTGCTCCAGAAACTGAACAATTCGACATCAAAATAAGTCCTACTAGGTAGTAATATAATAAGTCGTACGAAGTGTGTTAAGTAGGCACTATATACACACGTGTATATCGCAAACAGAACCTAACTAAACGGTGCGGTCTTTATGAACCATTTTATACGGTACCGATTGTCGAGCCATATTCTACTAAGCAAGCTGGAAACATCCTGTTAATAGAACAGTAGATCATACCACTGGATTGGCCTGTCCGCCTTGCATTGGTTTCGCTAGGCCTGGTTTAATACGGCTCGAGAATCGGTAGTTTGCAAATGGTATACCTACCTATATACTGTGGATACCTAGGTATATTGTTTGTTGTACAATTTATCTCCATCTATCTATAAGTACGAATTAGAATTTGCTCTCTCTCTCTACCACACCACCAATTTAGGGGATGATCTTCCTAATCTAGTGCGAATGTTACTTACATGATTGTGTAGTGTGATATCCGCCGGGTCCGCAAGTTCCCTGGCGCGGGCAGAGTGTGACGACGGTGCGAGTGTGAGAGCGAGGATCCCGGCGAGTATGATCGAGGGTGTCCAGCGCATGCACATGGTTCCCTCGCGGAGCGCGCGGCACTGGTGGGCCGAAGCACGCGCACGCGACTCGCGGCGCGAGTTGCCGCCGAATGCGACCTGCCCGCGCCCGCGCCGCCGCCGCTTTCTCCGCCTCCATCCCCACTGGGCAACCCCGACTCCGACCTTACACCACTGCACACCAACAGTTTGGGCAATGTAAGTAGATATGTAGGTACCTACCTAATCTTATGCCTCCATCTCACCCTACTTGTATTCAACCACACCTCTTGAGACTTACAACCTTGTCTATTAGGTATTCCGTGCCTAAACTCAATCTTCTAGTCGATGATGAATCAAAAATGGCATAATTCAAACTTCCAAGGTTCCCTTTACTTAAAGATGTGATGTGATGTGATGTGATTTACTTAAGATGTTTTAATGTGTGGAAAGAATATTTTGTCGCTCGGTCACGTAAAAAAGGAATCTGGTACATTTCCAAAACGAGTCGTGTAAACATCCCTGGTTTGAGCAGTCTAAATTGTGCAGACAAGTGTCAGGTTTCGGGAATAAAAACTAAATATTGTTCTTTTACAGAGTTGAGCAGACAAGTTATTGTCTTCGCCTTTCGCCTTCATCCCGGACACATTCCATTGAATAGATTTGCTTTTCTTATGGGAAAAGTTCCTTGTCCGAATTGTTCGAAGTGTGGAATTGTAGAAGACGCTACTCTCATAATGATGGAATGTGTTCGGAATCAGGATCAGCGATTTGCAATGTCATCTAAGTAGAATTGATTGAACGTGTGTCTGGTCGGAGGTGTGATGGGTGCTCTGGGTTGCTCTCTGCCAGAGGAAGCTTTGGCGCTTTACCAACTTGTTGTTTTGAGGTTGCGTAGACGCTGAGGTGCGGTGATGGTCTAACAAAGCGACATTACCGTTCATTGGGGTTAAGATGTAACTTTAATAGAGTGAAAACTCAGTTATGGTGACCCCGATGGTACCTAGCGGTACGCATGTATCGTACACCCCCTGAAAGACTGAAAAACATACCAACTAAGCATTTAAACTTTGGGCTAAATAAAACTTCTGTCTGGTTAGGATCACAGATCTATGCGAAGGTATACCTAACTATAAAGGTACTAGGTTATTTTATTATTATTTAATGCATTATTTATTATTAGGTAGGTAAGTACTAACTATTCACGTAGTTTGAGATACATTAGACACCTACATATTATCTTAAGTTAGTACCTACCATTAGAACTTTTCCTGTGTATTTTCCAGTACATAACTATAATAAATAGATAAGTAAAATGAAAGTGAAACTGGCTATGTTTCCGCAACCCGCGCGCTCCACGTAACTGCCGCAATGAGCGGGGCTACTCGCGGTAGGTACATACCTTGCGGCTCACGACTGCACTCGACTCGTGCCCTCACTCGTTGCTTCACGTTTATCTTGATTCGTTTCCGGATATCTCGGAGTATACCACCATGTTTCCGATTGGGATCAACGCCTGCACATGATTTCTCCTCGAGGGTTCAAGTACCTCCTTAACTACCATGATGATATCGAGGAGCTCATTGGCCTAGCTGTACCTGCCGATCATGATCGTGCGCGTTAAGCAACGCTTGGCGCGGCCATTACTTGGATAGGTGATCGAATAAGTGTGCCAAAAATTCTTTTCTTGAGCTCATCCGTACTTCGGAAGGCATGTTAAGCAGTTGATGCCGGTTGTTATCTCAGATAGGAGTCTCGTTAGGTCAAGTTAGAGGCCTTAGGGCGAACTGAAAACTCTCACCAGGTGAGCCACACCAGATATCGAAGGTAAAGAGCTACATAATAATATAGGTAGGTACCTTCCTAATAAGTGATATATCATAAGGTAGGCATCTATCTAGGTTCCTTTACGAAGGATTAATAACATCCAAGTTGTAGCATCAGGGGCAACAACAAGTCTCACAAGTTTCTGTCCTAATAAAATACCTAGCTATTTGCTATTAATATTATTATTACACGCAATGTAATAATTATTACAAACCTTGACTTTACATTTCATTTTAATAATAACAATGTAGGTAAGGTAAAGTAGTAGGTAGATAGGTACTAAAACCGAGGGCAGAAATATCGCAATTGAAACATTTCATTCTCCGCAAGTATTTTTAGACTTGAGAGGAAAGTCTACCTATGTACTCTTTCTCCATACAAACGTAGTCGACTGTTTCCTCCTTGGATAAAGACATATAAAAAAAAATATGTTTATGCATTTATGTCCTATATCAGGCATGACCAAATGATTGACCATGCCATGGCAGATATAGGTTTTATGGCATAAACGTATTTGTTCTAATGCCTTTATCCAGGGAGGAAACATTCAACTACATTTGCAAAGTTTGTTTGGAGAAAAGAGTAGGTAGAGACTGTCCCTTTCCCCTCGAGTCATTTGAACGGAAAACCCCCAAGACAGAAGAGGCGCCTTAATAATTTGCCATAGCAATACCCTAACCTAAGCGCTAACGTGTGGTGGCTTGCCGGTCGCCGTAGGTATAGGTACCTACTACGTTTGTTTCCAGGATTTGATCTCAATCAGCAGCACTATCGATTTGTAGGGGTGTGTCCCACTCGTCACCACCAGCGTCGTCCCCACTGGGGACGACGCTGGTGGTGACGAGTGGGACACACCCATTTGTAGTTGCAAGTTCGATTCTGGCGTCTAAGCTCAGAATGTCCATTCTCAAAATGTTTAATAAATACCTAAATAATGACTTGCTCTTGCTACCGCGAACCCGATCAAAATCAACAGTCTCCATTTAGTAGGACGGCCGGATACTGAAACTCCACTTATTTTACACACTACCTACCTACTTAAATAACTGCTTCTAAATTAATAGTAGGTATAACCTACCTAGATACTTACTATTAATCGACTTTTGAAACATCTTTTAAATTAATATCATACCTACTAATTTTAAATTAAGAAGCTGGTAGCTTTATTTTATTTGGGCTATGTCTGGCCCAAATGGGGTGGCACACGCAAAGCTGTGAGCAGATGTCGCTGGCATCGGATGATCTTTTTTTTTTTGTTGATGGTCCCCCACGAATGAAAACGCAAGTTTTTCTTTTCTTTCGGTCTGAGACTGATATGGCCAATTTGGCGCCGAGAGTTGCAAAAAAAACACCTGTTTGACAGTTCTTAATTCAAACTTAAGATCATTCGACTAACGCCCTCTGCCGGGATAAAAGTTAGTGTTCCTCCTCATTATGTAGTATGTAGTCTGTAGTAGGTAGGATTGCTACTTCCGTGTTTACTTACTTAACCGTAGGTATGTACGACGAAACAGCAGTCGCTAGTCGGTAGAAATCAAATTGTGCAAGTTACTTGCCAACTTGGCTACGTTCCATTTTGTCTGCTTTATAATAAGTAGTTCCTTTTTTTGTCACGCTGTTTAAAATGTCGCACTGTATACTTTCATTCATTCATTCATTCAATAGGTAGGGTTTATAATATGATAGAATGAAAAGACATGGTGTAAAATTTTAATATTTTTATTGTGTAACTAAAAAGGTCTTAAATTAGCAATGTCATTCGTTAAAAAGCTCATAAATATCAAAAACTCACCTGTATTCATTTCGGCAGATCGACCACGCCTCGTAGTTAGTTTATCATGAAAAATAAATTATAATTATGGAAATAAAAATAGGTGTGTAGTGTAAGTAGGTATGTGTAATTAATAAACAATAAATACATAAATATAATGTAAAATGAATGATTCTAACCAGGAAAAAATAAGAGGTTACCTATAAGTTCAGAGACGAGAAAGAATGTTATTATTATGGCCGTAGGTACCGATATAGTTATTAGTCCATACATAGGTCATTTTTCAACAGATTGACTAATAACGGTGCCTTACTAGGTAGGGTGTGTTAAATTAGGAATTTAAGAAAATTGGGTGGTGGGTAGCTGTTGAACAAAACATGTGAAAAGCGGAATATCGAAAACAGAAAACTAGGAACCTAACAGAATAAGGATGAAAACAATGTGTCTATATTTTGAGAACTATCTAATTAAAGTAATTACGTAGGTTTCTAACTATTTATAGGAAAGAAAATGTAGGTACCTATCAAAAAGAAAATGAACTCAAATGTCGATGCGTTACAGAGTTCTATTTCGGGGTCCATCGAAAATTGTTAATTGTTTCATGATCATGACGGAATTTTTTCACATTTTAGACAAAAAAATTGCTGGTTTGGTTAAAATGTGGATGTTAGAAACTGTACTAAATTGTAGGAAGCAATGTCACCTACATACAACCCATAAAACAAAACAATATTTAACAACATTTTGTCATGAAATAATCAACAATTTTCGATGAATCTGGTATATACCCCTTCAGCTAACTTACCATTGACAGAAAGTAATCCCTATTTACTTAGGTCATCGCGTTGCGTCGTTGTGGTCGTGATCGGGCGGCTTATTGACCAAAAGTTACTCATCGACTTGCTAATGACTTGATAATTGCTATGTTAAATAGTTAACTTATTACCTACAAACTTGTTGTAAATTCCCAAGAATCACCGTCACTTTCTAAAACGACATTGTTTTGTAATTATTAGGATTCAATGAACCAATATTTTGACATCAAACTGATCATTTTAGGTATAGGTGCTTCGACAGCGATAAGTCGGATAACCTGGAAATTAAAGGAATCGAACCGTTTGCCGTAGTTAACTTGTCGAAATGGGTAGGTATGTTATGTAATTCCATAAAGTCAGTGGCTTGGCTTGGCTCTCCATGAGATTTGTAAACTTTGTAAAGTAGGTACCTAATGAGCTTTAGTATGGGCTTAACGGCCAAATACTATAGAGCCACTTTAAATCAGAGTGCTAGGTACTTAAATAATTGAGCAGTTGGATTTTTGTAATCCGATTTTTTTAGTTTAGGAGCTGCTTTTGTTTATTTAGCCCTCAAAGTTTTATTAGGTACCTGTTCAGTATTCGGCAGTTAGTCTTGCCAATCACAAATCTCACAAGAATTTAATACTTACCTACCTACTTTCAGTTTCTATGGTAAAGTAAGTTATGTTTGTTCCCGTAGAGTACCTTAAGTACTTAGAACCCAGTTTGATGTGAAAATATATATTAATTCAGCTAACCTACTATCCTAAAACCATCATAATAGGTAACTACAGCAATGTGACACCGTTTCTGTGAAATTCTTATCTAGGTACCTAGGTACTACTCAATGATTCACGCATAAAGTTATCAACATGTAGCCTATTTTGGACGATTAGGCAGTCTATCAATTTTTAATTAATTTAACGATTTCAGACGGTAAATTTTTAAATCGAACTTTAATGTGGGCGGCTGGTACGTCTACTTATTTCTCTTATTATTTTATTTTAGAGTCCAACGCGTTACTTAGTTTTTATTTCGGTTGTCGTCTCTAAAGATAGGTGTGACTGTAAATATAGTCACCTACTTGAATAGGTAGGTACCTGCATGATTGTAATGCCAATTAAATTATGTCGCGAGGTATATACAAGTATTACATAATATATTCACGTAGGTACAAATATATTCAATACTTGTACCTATGTTCAGAGGTAAAGCCCTTCTATGCCCATAACGTGATAAACACTAGGTAGGTCTGAGTGTGATGCATTGGTTTATAGAAGGAGAAATCTAAAACATTATAGGTACCTAGCTGTACAAAGCAGCTATGTTACAGGAATACAATTTGGGAAACCAAATTCCATAAAGCTTAGAATATCTATAGATTTGACCAACGTAAGGTCTTTGAGAAAAAGACGTTAAGAAACGTTAACTTGAAATAGGATTACTATTTAGTCTTACAGAAATTAAACGTTTCAACGTTGATGTAGTTTTATTTAAGTTTCACGTTTCACGTTTTCCAAATAGGTTACCTACTAAAATTAATGTTAGGCGTTGGGCAAGGCTATAGGTACAAGTCAGACTCGAGTACTCTTGCCGTTTGACTTGACCTAGTTCGATTGTGCGATACTCTGACCGAGTCGGTCGCGTTTCAAGTACCTACCACATACCTACCCGTTCCTTTACCTGTACTATCGTGTATCCTACACAACGTGTCCGTGGTGCTACAGTTCAGACCTGCAACTAGTGGTGCCGCATGTCGCGTGGCGGACGGAAGGGAGACGGGAGTGGTGGCATCTGGCACTTGTGCGTGCACACACTAATAATTTACAATCAATTTCTTTTATTGTGAACAACTTAACTAACTAATTAGTAATTACTCTAACAGACGATTCTATAACTGGTCGATCATTAGCAAGTCAGCGGCTGTGCTTTTCGTACTTTTGTTTCGAAAGCCTACAGAAAGCACAGCCCGTGTTTTGCTGACGATAAAAAAACCAAAAATAAACAAAAACTAGGTAAAAAATATTTACATTCTAAGAAAACAACCCTACAGATTTCGTATTAAATTTTATTTTACATCGATTTATAACCTACTATATCCACAGTAACTAATCCTATAGTATCATTTGAGAGTTTAATACTCGAGTAATGTCAAATATTATCAGTAATCGTACCTCTACTCGAATCTAGCATTTAACCTAACAATAATATTTAAACTTACAATAATCCTACAATTGTACTAAATTACTCGTAAAAAGGTTTCTGGGATTACAATCTAAATCCTTACATTTAAGTCACGGAAAGTACCTGAGTACTACAATAAATAGACCATAATTAAAATGAGAGTACACAATAAAATAGTATCCAATAAGTCTACCATTAGTTCCTGACCGCTAACGTGTAACGTATGACGGAGAAGACGTTAGAAGACGTTCGCCTGAACCGAGCGCCTACACTAGCCACTAGCCACTAGCGCGAGTCGCGAGACACCTGACTAGTGTACTAGCCGTAGCAGACTAGACGAACACCTAGAGATTGAAAAACACAACTTTAGTGAGCAGAGAGGAGAGAACAGAGACATGCTAACTTCACTTGATACACTACACTACACCGGCTACCGGCTACCTGCATAGCATTAATATATCTAACGAAACTAGAGACAGACAAGACAGCTAACGTAACGTCCTCCTAGCTCTGGCATTAATGCTATGTAGTTGCAACGTAGATAGTTCGTGAGACGGATGCGAGTGAGTGTGAGAGATGCGGATGGTGCGATACTCACGGAGCTCAGAAGCGGCCTTGTTGTTGCTGCTGGTTCTGTTGTCGCTGCGGGCCGCCGTAGTTGCCGCCGCCACCGCCGCCGCCACCGCCACCGCCGCCGTAGCCGCCGCCTCCCTGGTTGCCCATGTTGTAGGGCTGCGCGCGGTTGTTGCCGTACTGCTGGTTGTTGCGCGTGGGCCCGCCGCCGTAGCTCTGCTGCCCGTAGTTACCGAAATCCTGGTTGCCGCCGCCCCCCCAGCCGCCCCCGCCGCCGCCGCCCCGCCCGTTTCCACCCCCGTAGCCTCCGCCCTGGCTCCCGCCCCAGCCGCCGCCGCCCCCACCCTGGTTGTTATCCCACGGGTTGGAGTTGTTCCAGCCGCCGCCCTGGTTGTTCCCGTAGCCGCCTGCAACGACAAACGTCTGCCAGTGACGACGGTGCCCGACACTACATAGCTCGCACCTCCCGGCTCGCAAGTCTACTCACCCCCCGAGCTCCCCCAGTTGTCGCTGCGTCCCCCCGGCCCGCCCGCGCCACGTCCTCCGCGCTGCTCTCCTCCATCTTTCGGCAGAGCTTTCTTCACGTCCAACTGTTTACCGTTAATTTTGTGGGGAACGTTCACTGAAAATATCGAATAACAGATTGTAAAATCTAATCTGTAAAGGTCTGGAAAAGTAAGTGATATGAAAGAATGAGTATAAGTAAATGTACTTTGATTTGCGTACCGGATCTCCCATTAGTCGAGAGTCAGGTATAGCTAAAACCAAGGAATTAATCTCCACAATCAGAGGAAGCCAGGCCTGGACATGGGGTACCATCCTGGGGCAAAATTGTGGAATATCAAGTGATAATCGTAGAAGAGAAGACTCACGGCAGACTTTGTCGACGGGATCGTAGTCGTCGAACTCTACGAAGCCGAAGCCTCGCTTCTTGCCCGTGCCCTTGTCGGTCACGATGCTGACGTTGGTCACGCTGCCGAAACTAGAGAAGTATTCCCTCAGCTGATCCTCGTCATGGTCGTCTTTGATTCCACCGATAAACAGTTTCTTTACTGTGGCTCCGGCTTCAGGATTCTTGATATCCTGTCTTGCGACGGCACGCTTCGTTTCTACCATACTGCCGAACACAATTTAATAATCAATATTAGAGAATAATCCGAAATAAGATACCACGAATCAATTAACTAAAACCATAATAACCCTTCTTTGCGTTGCGCAGTCGGGTAAAAATATTTATAAAACAAAATTGTCGACCCGACAGAAAATGCCATGCGGACCAACCGCATCACATTCACCATTGACGAGACGTTTCATTTCTGCAGCTAAAAACGATGTGAAAACGAGAACTAGCCTTCACATAGCTGGGCTGCAATCATTAATTACCACGCACGTAGATAAAAACCAAAATAGCAAAATTATAATGCTTACCGGCCATCGATCCTGTGCGGGCGATTGCTTTGCGCATCGTCTACCATGTGCGCCTTGGAATAAGTAATGAACCCGAAACCCCGCGACCTCCGCGTCTTGGGGTCCTTCATTACGACCACGTCGACTATTTCACCCCATTTCTCAAAATGAGCCTTCAATGAATCGTCATTGGTGCGGTAGTTCAATCCTCCGATGAATATCTTGCGGTGAACCTCGGGCTCATCCTGCAAAAGTAGAACAACGATGCTGCACAAAATGGCGGACGTGATGCGTGGTGACGCTACACCGGCTAACGGGGACTTGCCTTATTGTAATTTACAATATTAGACACGATATAAATACCTTGCTAATAACAGGAAAATTAAATCACTTGTAAAACGACAAGTTTCAAGGGTAATTAAAATTAGCTTCTAACAAAGACTATAACTTATCTACGTCGGTAGATAAAATGGCTATTCAGAGTAAAATACTTACAAATCCGTCGTCCCCGTTTTGTGGCCTCATGATTTAAATTAAATTAACTATTTCAAACACACAACTTCTAAATTAAGATAAAAAAAGAGACTGAATATCTTTTTGACACCTCCGTTCGGAACACGTCCGTCCTCTTTTGAAGCGACGCCAAAAAGAAAGACGGAGCGTGGCGTGGCCACCGAACACTTATACTCCTAGCGGAGAAGAATTTCGACACCATACGAAATGGATGTATACAAAATTATATTGCTTTTTTTTATTACAGCGCCATCTCGTGGCCTAGCAAAGCATTTTGGCAACAAGCATTTTTGGCGGGAACCTTCGAAAGTTCAGTTCAATTAATAATCTCTAGAAATAGGTATTTCGATCTGGTTTAAAATCAAGATTTTTTCTAATGGAAATTCAGAAAGAAATTACATTTCAATAGAATAATTATTGTTCTATTGATATGTAATTTCTATTAGAAAAAATCTTGATTTTAAACCGGATCGAAATACCTATTTCTAGAAGGGAATGTAAAGAGTTAAAATAGATTTGTTTGCGAATTCATTTATTCCTAATAGTAAGATTACATTTTTAACTCAAATAACAGAAATGCAATATCATAACATTAATTTTAGATTTTAAGATCTGCTACCTATATAAATATTGACCTATTCAAATAAATATTGAAATAAATCATTTAAAAAACCGGTTCAGCGGTTTTGTGTGAGACTTACACAGACAGTTTCACCTTTAGGTATTAAATTAATAGGACTAGCAGTTCCTATCACAAATAAATCGTTATCTCCTGATGGTCCAGAACTTCAACTGCAGCGGACGACCCTGGTTGAGATGTCTTAACATTTAGTTGATCCTGTAAAATATTTCACATAAAATTATTGTTTCATAGGTGTAATATGACCAATTTGTTACTTTATCCTATTAATATAATAAATGCGAAAGTCCGTAATCCTGTGTGTGAATATGGTTATGTTTGTTACCTCGCCTATGTATACGAACCAATTGTGCTGATGTATTATTGTTAATTCTTCTCATCCGAGCGATGTTCCCGATTGCATCCCTCTCGGGACCCCGGGGTCCGCTAAACCCTTCATTGTTTTTTTTTTTATTTGGGGTCGGCGCGGTCGGTAAGTCATCATTGACCATACCTACCTTCTGCAATTAGATTTAGCAATGTTTTTACGGCCGGCCGCTTGCCTGACATCAACCCTTTTAGGGATCAAGCAGTTTATCCGTCACCGCGCGGGGAGAACTTAAGGTTTGCTTTTCTCCCTCCGATCCCTCAGTCGCCTTTTACGATACCCACGGGATGAGATGGGGTAACCCTATTCTACACGGCTAATTGTTAATAACCGATCATAAATACTTAGATGAAAACAAACAAGAGTAGATACGGCATATTATTCTAACATTGCGTATTTGAAAAATGAGTTAGAAACACCTATATGCACTTTCACATAATTATTGTATTTAAAAACATTTGTCTTTAAATATAGGTATTTTTACTATACATTTTATTTTATTATTTGAGTAAAATTATGTGTAAAATGTTTTTTTTGTGTTTCCCTGAATGATTCAGGCATTTGTAAAACGAGCAAGAAGGCATTCTGATGTATTTCAAAAAGATAATCGCAGTGAGACAGCACTTGCTCACGCGGCAACGGTTCGACATACAACTGAGGCTAGTGCGTCAGCTAGATGCAGTTTAATCGTCTCATTTGCCGTGACTAGGTACCGTATCCTTAGTTTTTGGAACGAAGTTCCTTATCGCGCGTTGCGAAAGGGGGCTAGACGGAAAAAATTAAGACCAAAAGTTGTAACGACACTTTTTGCTATAGTTATAAGGAATTTCGTTCCATCCAGGTGTCCCTTGACACCTCTCAAGTTTTTGTTTTAATCTAAGCATAAATATAGGTAGTTTGCTTACTTGATGGTCCTGCAGCGAACGGCCCTGGTTGAGATGTCTACACATTTAGTAGATCCTGTAAAATATTTCATATAATAATTATTATTTCATAGGTGTTATGACCAGTTTTGTTAGTTTATCCTATTAATATGATAAATGTGAAAATCCGTAATCCTGTGTATGAATATGTTTATGTTTGTTACATCTCCACGTATACCTATGTAAAACTACTGAACCAATTGTGATGAAACTTAGTATTATAGGTTGATAGCTAGGGATGACAAACTCACTACTTGAGGCAGATTTCCCAAGATTACCTATTATTATTATTATTGAGTAATAGTAACAACAAACATTAATTGCCTATACTTTTAATAACAACGGTTTTCAGTCTTTACAAAAAAAACCTTTATGTATACTTATAAATTTAAAAAGTCTGAATTTCAAAAAGTCGTAAAACATAAGTGTTCAAGTACGAAGGGTGAATAAGTTTACCTACCTGGTATATCGAGAGAAGGAAATCATTTTTTTTTTTCAATGTAGTACAAACTTACCTTATGGTTTAGCAATGCGTAGCAAGGTAGTTGTAAATTTCCCAAAGATGGACGGTCCCGGCTGGGAATTAACGTGAACCGTCGAATGAGATGAACTTGTGCCCATTATATTCATTAAATGCTGATCCTGGAAAATAAAAATAACTTTTCTTACAAACTTAGGGATAAAAATTAAGGTATAGATACAACAATACGGCTACTTTACAACAACTTTGGTTGGAAATCCGGAGATGACAAAGGGGGATTGGGAAAGCAACATTTTGTCCACATTTCACAGCTGAAAAACGAAATACGTACCTATCTATGTTTAAATTTGCAATAATTTACAATACATGGGTAAGGGTATGTACGTTATATAGTTATTTTCTATTTCTAGGGTTCGTAGGAGGTGCAAAGATATCGTGATTCTGACTTTTTAGGTTAGTAGGTATAAACAGAACTTACCGCAAAGCATTTCTTCTTCCAGGTTTAGGAAACCGAGATAATTTAATGCCCGGCACTTTGCCAGGCATTAAATTATCTTTGCTTTTCACATTTTCTATAAACGTAAGCCATATTGAAATAAGTTCACAACACAAACAATATATTCACTTAAAAATAAACAACACAAAGAGTCAATTTTTCGCTTCCAAAATACACCAACACTAATGCGGAGCAACAAAGTTCACGCAACTCAACGTAATAACGGAGAAAACATAAGTTTTTCCAAGATAATTGAAGATAATTCTTCAACACAAACTATTCAACCAACATGCCATGATATAGTCCGGGCGGCGGCTGCAAAATATCAACCTCATCGAATAACTGAAAAATATCACTTTCCACGAAAAGAAGACCTAAAATAAATAAGAAAAAAATTGGTCTGCCGGGGTACTGCTTGGGGGGTCCTTCGCAGTGAATTAAAATATGGTCCACTTCGGATCATCATTTTATTTCATGTGGTTACTGAACGAAACATTATTCTTGGCTTTAGAATTAATTAATAGAGTCTAAAAAATCAAGACCGGTGTTGGAGGGTTCCGCAGACCAACCAATTTTACGAGTCCGGTCGGGAGGTCCATTTTACCTCATCGAGTTACCGGATGAAACTAAGTTTTTCTAGTGGCTAAAATTATGCTCTTTAAACATAAGTTGGTCTGCCATCTCGCTCGCGGTAGTTTTTGCAGTCCGACCACTTATGAACACGCAACTCTGAACATTTTGTTTTAAGTTCGGTTCAAACTGATAGGTAGGTAACTACTATAATAAAATAATTTATTTTATTATAGTGTGACCAGGGGCGTCTCTAGCTCATGTAGCGCCCGTGTGCAAATATCTCCTTGGCGCCCTTTAGTAAGAGTTAAGAGTGATTCCAATAAGGAATAATAAAGGTACAAACAACAGTACTAACTTGACGTAGGAACCCCTAATATTATTTTTTAATTAAGTTGAAAAAATATGTCGGGAACCAATAGGTACCTACATACACCAATATCTTTTGAATGAAATGTCCGAATTAAATAATTCAAAAGGTTCTAGAAAGGTATGTTCACGAGTTCCAGGTCGGCAATGGCACACGTACCTACGTAGGATTTTTTTCCCTTCCTCATAATATCCGTAGCCTCCATGAACACGTTCAAATTCCACCCCCATTTCACCCACATGACCGTGCAGATCACCACCCAAAACGATTCCCTGTGACAACGAGATAGCCCCAAGGACCTCGCCGAGTTTATCCCAAAACCACCTCTTATCAGCGTCGCTACAACCGACCTTCGAAAGTTCAGTTTTAACCATTAATATTTTTTCTTGATTTTTCAAGATTTTTTTCTATTTCAAATGTAAAAAATCTTGATTTTAAATCAGATCGAAATACCTATTTCTAGGGAGGAATGTAAAGAGTTAAATTAAAATAGATTTGTTTGCGAATTCATTTATTCCTAGTAAGAAATAATATATACCTACCTATAACAGATAGCATTTCTGTTATTTTAGTAAAAAATGTACCTAATCTTACTAGATTCATTTAATTTTAAGAACTTACTATCTATATAAATATTGACCTATATAAATATTGCAATAAATAATTAAAAAAAAATAGTTTCACCTTTAGGTATTACAGTGATAGGACTAGCAGTTTTTATCATAAATAAATCTTTAAGCTAGATAACTAGCTAAACGATTTACACAGAGGTGTTACAGAATATTAAATGTTTTTATAGTAAAAATATTGAATATATTGTGAACAGCGTATTTAATTGAGGAAAAATATTTTTTATGAACATTTCATGGTATATAACCGAGATACTAAGTCATGCCTCATGTCAAAGGAGTCATATTGAACTCTGAGCGTAGTGAAGGGCTCTGGTTTAGTGATACGAGATATTCAAGCTACCTTAGACTAGAAGTATCATTCATTATCTCGTGATATCTCGCACCGTGAGAAGAGAACCCAGTTTTACATATACTTCTCACCTCACAACTTCGGAAAAAATCGTTTTGCACGCAGATTTCTGTGTGAATTTTGCACGCTAGTGTGCAAAGAGTTTTCAAAATTCGAATCTGTCTTTTCCATACATTTCTCTAAAGCAAGTCCTTAGAAAATGTGCGTGAAGAAAATACGTGAGAACCATCAGTCGCCTTCTACGACACCCTAGTATGAAGAGTTGGGGTTGGCCTATTCTCGTCCGGAACCAACCCGGACAAGACACGTACTCACAGAAGACCAGCCTCGGGGTTTGCCAGCGAGCGATGGAGCGCAGTATTTTGAGTGTCAAATTAATGGACAAAATCCGAAACACAGAACTGCGCTCTCGCACAAAGATCGTGGATGTCGGTCAACTACCAGGTTGCGAGATGGCAGACCAACTTATATTTAAAGAGCATAATTTTAGCCACTAGAAAAACTTAGTTTCATCCGGTAACTCGGTTACTGAGGTAAAATGGACCTCCGGACCGGACTCGTAAAATTGGTTGGTCTGCGGAACCCTCCAACACCGGTCTCGGACGACATGATTTTTTAGACTCTATTAATTAATTCTAAAGCCAAGAAGAAGGTTTCGTTCGCCACATGAGATAAAATGATGGTCCGAGGTGGACCATATTTTAATTCACTGCGAAGGACCCCCAAGCTGTACCCCGGCAGACCAATTTTTTTCTTATTTTGTTTAGGTCTTTTTTTCGTGGAAAGTGATATTTTTCAGTTATTCGATGAGGTTGATATTTTGCAGCCGCCGCCCGGACTATTAAGACTTTCCCGTGTTGCCATTAACATAAACTTCATATTTCACAGTAAATTTAAATTGGTCCAGATAGTCCGCTGTTTTTTCTTCTTTTCAAATATCAAATATTATATTTACTTGCAGCTATTGTATAACATAACGGTTAATTTCTTAAATTATACATATTTTATATAGTCAATTAACAAATCATTAAATTTATTACAAAATCAATAGGAAATAAACTCCAATGTTCGGAGACTTTGGATAACATGGCAATCTACATAAATTAGTCGGTGTGTTTATGGTTTTTCCACGCCATCTACACAATACACCAAAGGAACTACTGTGTACTGTGCCATCTACATCGATTTTAAGGTATTATATCGTTCTGCGATGCCAACTTAGTACCAAGCTATGGGTATAGATAGAGCTTCCATCAGTGTTGCCTAGGTTCAATACATTTGTTAACAGCGCCTGGGCGTGGCACATTGGTTCGTTCAATCAACGCCAACCAACCAATCATCATTCATTCCAAAGATTCAGATTGTTTGGGGTTTCCACTTTGATGGTTTATAAAAGTATAAATTTCGGCTCCATACTGCGATAACTTTGATTTTAATAAACTTCCCTTCCCTTCCCATCAATCAATCAATTCTATCGAATGTCACATTTTAAAATCAAAACATAATTTATAATTTTATTATAAATACCTTCCGCCCTACTTCTTATCCATACTTAATGCTTAATTACATTTTATAAGTAATCAAGAATAAAGACGTGCAAAATTCCAAAGTCTTAAGTTTAGAGGAAGTGTTCCAAAAGTACCTTGGAAGAATCCAACGAAGAAAACATAACTATGATACAGTAACGTAAAAAGTAAAATAAAAGCTTGTAAAATATTGGTCAGTATTGTTTCTAACCAATATAACTTGGCAACATTGAATCGGTCATTTCATTCAACGTAAAATAAGGGAAATTCGTTCATTTCAGTGTTACCATTTTTCTAAATTTACAGCAGAACTTCCGCCGTTTTAATGCCTAGATAAATTTTTTTTGGACTTTATCTTTGTCATTGTTCAGACTCTACAGTTTTTATTACTTCGCTCGCTGGAAATTGGAATTCAAGTTTTCTGTGGTTTGGTAACACTGGAAATCGTTCCGTCATTCGCCATCCATCCCAATATTCCGATTCCGAGGGAGTCGGTAAATAAAAAAAATAGATATATTTTCTTTCTCGTGTATAATTTTTCGAGTCGTACAGTGCACGTAAAACAACAAAAGAATTGTAAATCAGAACCATCCTTATTTTGTCCTACATAATAACTCAGCAAAGACGTACCCACTGCAAAAAGAGAATCTCGCCAACTCAACATGAAACCGAATAATGGTGGCGGCGATGACTACGTAAGTGAAACTATCATTTCGACGTTGTTTTTCAATTTATTTAACTGTAGATATTCTGTGATACTTATTTCTAATTGATAAGGGATTCGTTTTCTTCACAACGGTAAATATAGTCTCCCCTTACAGTTAAATTTTGATCAATGCCGGCAAGTCGGCGCGTCATGTCGTCGTGGTATTTCTCGCTTTCATGACACATCTCATAAGTAGCACACATATGCTAAACGTTTTGAGTCCCATAACAGATAGTTTAAATCCTACAACAGTTTAGATATTTGTATATAGTTTTCTAGATATTTTTGCTTCAATGGCTAGGTCCATGTAGGTATTTGATCTTCATTTGTTTAAGCAAGCAACGAAACCTTTATAACATTGATACAGAGGTTTAGCCAGTTGCTTGGGATAAATAAATAACCTCTATCTAACCATATTGCTACAGACTGTTTGACTATAACCTAGGTTTTCACTTTATGAGACATCCAGATCTTGTAAAGCCAATTTGATATAAGCATACTTTGCCCTTATGCCAGGGTGTAAAAAATGGCTAAAAATCGCATTAACAGATCGTCACTGACAGTTCAGAGTTTGTTCACCCTAAATTAACTCATAGGTACCTAACTACTACTCACACTAATTCCTAGTTCAATGAAAGTAACAGTGTGAAACAAAATGTATTCTATCTACTCATAGAAATGTCTAGGCAATATAAACTATTTATAGGTAGTTTGTCATTGCATTAGGTAAGTACCTATACTTATCTACTAAAATAAATAAAAGTACCCAAACACAACTGAAACCAGAGCAATTATGAACCTCATTGTAATGCTAAAAGCTGATAATATTAGTTAATGAGGACGATTATGGGCTATTTTACTAAGCATATCACAATCCACTGCAGTGGTAAGGCCTTCCTCTGCTCTTTCTCTTCTTTCATATTTAATGCTTGTGAAATCAAGTCAAATGCCACCATTTCATCCTACTTGTTTGGGTTGAGTGGGTAGCTGTTTTTGCATGGTTCTTAACCACATCTCATCCTAAAAAGACGTTTCATTTGTTATGTTTGTATCCTTCTAAAATAGAATAAAATATATTAAAGGTTGAGAAAAAGTACCTATGTACCTAAAGGAAAATAAATTAAAAAGATAATCAATTGACTGATTTAACGGGCAGGACAATGTCTGTTGGGTCAGCTAGTAAGTAATAAATAACACATACTGGGAGTTTATCTAATAGTCGTCCGAATATGTTTTTTTCTCTTTGAGGCATGTCATTGTGCTAGTGTCAAGTTGACCGATGGCTATACGAAGTGCGCGGCGTGTGCTAGAAATATTGAGTTGTTGAACTGTATGAATATTGCAGGAGGAACCCGAGCACCTTCGTAAGCTGTTCATTGGTGGGCTGGACTACCGGACCAACGACCAGTCCCTGAAGCAGTTCTACGAGCAATGGGGCGAGATTGTGGACGTGGTTGTGATGAAGGACCCGCAGACCAAGCGCTCTCGAGGGTTCGGCTTCATCACCTACTCCCGGGCTCACATGGTTGACGACGCACAGAAGAATAGACCACATAAGATTGATGGAAGGTCAGTCTGCAATACATTAGAATTATATTTAATTCAATCATGTATTCATAACTAGCAGCGCCCCTTGGTTTCACCCGCGTAAGTCGCGATCCCGCGGTAATACCGTGATAAAAGTAGCCTATGTTAATCCCATTCCAGCTAATCTGCATTCCAATTGGTTAAATCGTTTATGATTGATTGAAACAAACAGACACTAAACCAAACTGACCAACATAGAGGAACTTTCAGAGATACATACATACAATTCAACTAATTTATTCATCATTATACAGTTATAAAATATAATACGTCTACTGTGATCTGCCATTTGGCATACTAAATACCTACTCATCTCATCCTACAATTTTGTTTTCCTTGTATTGTTTCACTTAACTTCATTTTGATGTTTTTTACCTACCTTGTTTATTTTTAGCTCTGTTTTAGGTAAATAAAACTAGGCAGTGAACTGCTTGAATATTTTGATATAAGTACAGGATTGAGTTTATTATTGAATCTGGAGATAAAGTACTCTAAAAAAAGAGACAGGCA
>OY292400.1:83253-115946 GCA_958496205.1 Idaea biselata | reverse complement strand
GGGATTTTACTTTTTATATTATTATTTATTTTTCGCAGTGATAATTACCATGTTTAAAATCATTTTTGCCGAATGGTTAATCGCGCTGGTGCCTCTTTTGCTTTGATTTGCAGCTAGCGATGATCTTCGCATGTCGACTTCGTGTCGAGGCAGTCTCGAGGCTGCCCCGACTCGAGGTGGATGATACCTGGCTAATGAACCTTGCATGTCCGCAGGCGGTGGCAACGGGGGCGGAGCGGGTGCGGTGGGCGGTGCGGGCGGGGGCGGGGGCTACTCGTCGGGGGGCGGCGGGGGCGGGGGCCAAGCGCAGGGCGGCGGGGGCTACGCCACCGGGAACAATGGGGGCAACCGACGCTTCTAGGGGGTGAGTACTGCTCATTATACTAACTTGTACCTATTATATACTACACTATCCCTACGAGGCGGTTGGTCACTGTGGATTATATGGGACGCAGCAACAATGGTCATGATGACCGCTGTATTCCAAAACTATTAACTTGCGAGTCTTCCAATCTAAATGAATAGATTTCTTGATTCTTCGATGCAACCACGACACCTCGTCGACCTCATCCAATCCAATCAATTGTCACCATATAAGTATATAAGTTTATGTCCACATTACTGCCATGACCACATCCACTGAGACCTTTGCAGTACAACACTGGATATCCACTTGAGCAGCCTCGACTCGAGTGTGCCTCTTAGACTGAGGATAGAATTGTCTCCATTTGAGCCACCCACAGAACAAAGTAATAAGGCGGATCGCCTGTGCTTAATCTGGTTTTAAATTCTCAGTAGTCTATGCATTTACTATTGTCAAATTTACCGCGTCTCTAAAACAAAACTGCCTAAACAGAGCGCGCACCTCGTACCGAGGCACCTCAAAGCATGACCATTTACCAACACCGAATCACTCGTCGCAAGTTACCCCGCGTCGAGGCTTGCCGCGACTGCCTCGGGCCGAGGCTGCCTCTAGTGGATATCCGGCCTAACGGTTAAACCGTCAATCAATGTATCTTTAAACTTAATAACTAACACACATTATTATATGACTCTCATACATACCACATTCCCGCGACGATCCGCCATCGTCCGTGTGTCAGAGGTAAGGTAAGGCAGTAGCTATAAGTACTGATAGTAACATTTCTGATGCGTAGGTGTCAATAGAAGCTAGGCAGGCAGGCAGGACACAAGTCAGGCGGTAGATACAGGATATTCTAGGACACGAGCGGACTAGCCAGCAACCTAACCTAACATATTCACTATAAGGTACTGTAGGACATCGCTTCTCAACCTGTGTGTCCTAACGAACCCCCGTCCTTTATTGTTTGTCATTATAAAGTAAGTGGTTTTCATTTTCATATGGTAAATGGAAATGAACATCAGGAACTATGACATTATTTTTATTCTTATCTATTTGTGTTTTTCCATTATTTTGAAGTAAGATTATTCTTTAATTTTCTTGTAATATGTAATGTTAGTAAACCTATTATTTACTTATGCAGTCTTACTTAGAGTACGATAAATGGACGATAACTATAACTGGAATATAATAAACACTAGTATTTCGTGTTCATCGTGCATGAAGTTGTTTAAGCAACATTTATTTTTATCATTTGATTTGATTGTTGTAAGTTTGTGAGTTTATGTCGGGCGCTCGGGTTGAGGAGCGATGCTTTAGGTGTTATGTTATTGTTTCTTTTATTAAGCACTCTCACAGTTTTTACATAATCGTGTTGGCACCGGATGCTGGAAGTGTAAAAGCTGTGCCACCCTTCGTTATGTAGCCAGTAAGGAGGCCCTCGCACGGTCGGGTCGGCTGAGCCGAGCGCCCGTGCGAGGGCCGTCCGACGGGACGAATCTATCGACTAGCTATCGAGATATCATGTAAAGTTAAGGATTTATGTGTTATATTGTTACTGACTTAACGTAAGGGTACGACCGGACGGTATTCGAAGGGTTTCATACTTATCTGTACGAATAAACAAATATCTTATTATTATTACTATTGATTATAATATTAGTACGATAGTATCTTAGTTATGTTAAATAAATAAAAAATATACCTATTTTTGTGTGTTAGTGTAAGTCGTTTAGTATGTAAATGTGCGGGACGTAAGACGCGACGTCGGCGGCGTCTCGCCGGCGCCGTCACGCCGGCGCGGGTAAGTGGCGATAATAAATGATACAATATATTATTACACTTGTTTTATTTCACAACTCTCGCTATCCCTATCCTATTTGCGTCGTTTGATGGGTACATACATACATAGTATTATAGTAAGTACCTACTTTTAGGGTTCCGTACCTAAAGGTAAAAACGGGACCCTATTACTGAGACTTCGCTGTCTGTCTGTCTGTCTGTCTGTCTGTCTGTCTGTCTGTCCGTCTGTCCGTCCGTCCGTCCGTCCGTCCGTCCGTCCGTCCGTCTGTCCGTCTGTCACCAGGCTGTATCTCATGAACCGTAATAGCTAGAAGGTTGAAATTTTCACAGAAGATGTATTTCGGTTGCCGCTACAACAACAAATACTAAAAACGAAATAAAACAATTATTTAAAAGGGGCTCCCATACAACAAACGTGTTTCAAAAATAACAAGGAGTCGAGTCAGGACAGGAGGACAAATCGAGTTGGTCATGGAATTCAAAATGGCTGCCCTATCTGTCAAATATACTAGTCTGCCTTACTTACCAAAGAGTTTATTTTATGTTTCAGATTTTCTTTGTGCCAAGGTTTTTTTTTTCAGTGATTCGGTCGTTTGATGGGAGTAAGAATCGAAGATAAATATTTCATATTTTCCTATAAAATTTAAAAATTGGTTGTTGTAAACCATTTTAGGGTTCCATATCCAATTGTGATAGTGGTACGGAACCCTTTATGCGCGAGTGTCGCACTTGCCCCGTTTTTTTTTTTACATAACTATCTTAAATGATTTAGGAACGTTATATTTCTGGGTATTTAATTCACCTAGACTAAACCCTAATTGACTTAGATAATAATACTGTTTATACAGTCTATTACATACAATATAACTTAAATATTTACAATTAGGTCATACTTTTTATACACAAACTTACTAAGTATCTAAATGACTTTTCACAAATAAATGCATTTAATAGAGTTTCATAACCACAATATGTAATCGATGAGTAATCGAACCCCTGGGGTTGGGAGATCGCTGTTACCCACTTTGAGAATCTCACATTATTCATATCTCATTATTGTAATTTGAAATCATACTATTAGACAACGTATACTGTAATGGTATTATTTGTGTATCGAGGTGTGATGTCGTAGCGGTAGACAGGGGCAGGGCGGCGCGGGGGCGGGGGCGGGGGCCGCGCCGTACGGGGGCATGGCCGGGGGGAACAGACCCGACGCCGCCGCCAGCTGTCTGCAACACAAACGTCGGTGACGGTCAGTCTGTAGCCGAGTCAACTTAGCGATAGTAGTAGCGGAACATAGGATGGCCCTTCGGACGAAACATAGGAGCGAGTTCGAAACCACGGAGGAGATAACAAGGATTTAAAAAAATGTTTTTGGCTCGCAGGGTGGTACACAAGTTTACACAACACACCAGTAGTGATACATGTACCTATCTTTTATTCAAGGACTTAATTTTAAATTTTAAGGCTAATTTAATGTTCAGAATAGTGGTCATAGAACCATTAATCCTAGAAGTTAGTTACCTCTAACTCCACAAAAAAAATCAGAAAAAAGTTCGAATTTCTTGAAAGACTATGAACCAAAGTTACTCTAGGTATTACTTGTATCTCTGCTAGTCAAATGCAGTAGGTAATATAATGTTTGTAGCATAACCCTGTATTGTATTGTACCTGTATTGTTGGTCGAGATGTGCCTTCTCAATCCGCTTGTCCTTGGCGCGTCGGTTCTGGAACCAGATCTTGACTTGCGTCTCGCTCAGCCCCAGCGCCGACGCCAGCTCGCATCTGTTGGACGAGACAATACAATAGTGAGCCACGAGCGTTGCATACAACGCGAACGAATGCTCGAGATTGTGTGTCTGTGTCATGTACTGTCTTCTACTTCTGTCACTGACCCTGTGCCGGACACAGGAAGGTTCCTCAGCATATTCCTTCATTTTAATTGCGTGTCCATAATGTATTCTATCATGTCATGTAGACCGTTTCATTCAGTAGGTGTCCAGTTTCACATTTTGTAAGCGGGATGCGGACGTAATCTCCAATTTGTAACTTGTGGTTGGGTACCTACGATATATTTAGATGGCGCTGGCGTCATTGGTAAAACACGTCTCGTCGTCGTCATCATCACACATCCAGATGACAGATTCAGTTTGTAATGCATGTAAAATGTGTAATGTAGGTTTTACACCTGTATATTGATATAAACTCTCTAAGAGTAGAGTTAAAATCATAGGACAGAGAGCCTTCATGGCTCTGTGTCGTATGTAGGAGTTACCTCCTGGCCCTCGCGACGTACTCCCCCCTCGCGTACTCCAGCTCGAGCCGCAGCGTCTGATGCGCGGAGAAGGTGGTCCGCTGGCGCCGCGGCCGGCTCTCCTTGCGCCGGCGACGAGCCACTGGACAATACAAACATACAACGCCTCAATGTTGTTGTGAATAACAATCGTAAGATAAAAGACAAAAATACAAATAGGTAGCGCATTCGTATTGAGCGCGAAGGGTGGCGATGGCGCGTGGGGGTCGAGCGCGAGCGGCCGGGCGGCCGTGGTGAATTATGCTCGCTCCACCTAATCCTGCTCTTACAATTTTGAAAAACCTATAGGTAGGTACCAAGACCTGCCACAATATGACGACCTCTGTGGCGCGTTGGGCGAATACTCTACTGTAATGAAGAAAGTTGCGGGTTCGATTCCCGCCGGGTGCAAGTATTTATGCTTAAAAATAAATACATATTTGTTTCTGGTCTGGGTGGGTGTCTTTCTATGAACTTGTATGTATTTACAAATTATAATAAAAACCGGTAAAGTGAGAGTCAAGCTCGCGCGCGAGAGTTTCCGTACCACTATTACAATAGGGTGATAGATAACCCTAAAATATACACTGGACCAACCAATCTGTGAACGCCAGGCGAACGTTAAAAATATATTTCACCACTGGGTCTATCACTCAATGGCGCCAGTGGTAAAATAAATCGCGGTATCGTTGCGTTTATATGTTAAAAATCACATTTGTTGTATGGGAGCAACCCCCCCCCCCCCCTTACATTTTTGTTTTTAGTATTTGTTGTTTTATAGAAGCGGCTACAGAAATACATAATCCGTGACAATTTCAACTGTGTAGTTATCACTACTTATCACGGTGAGATACACTGGTGACTGGTGATAGACGGACAGACAGTGGACTCCTTCACGCAAAACCCGCTAAACGGATTGTACCGAAACTTGATATACAGGGTGTTTGGTGGAGGGTTAGACAAACCTGGTGGGCGTGTAGCTGGACCTATTTGTAAAAAACAATTTGAAGGAAAAGACCCTAACTCTTCACATTTTTTTTTATGATAATTTTTGAGATTTTTTATTTTTTTCCCAAATTTTACCTCTACCCTTACAACTTTTTTTGCACATGTTTTCGCTTAAACTTTTTATTCGATTTTGGTCCCAGATGTATCCTTGATCTATCGAAGGCATTGTTAATCCAAAATAATGAGAAAATAATTAGTTATGGGCTGTCAAAGTTAAGAAAATAAAAAAATGTTGTCCGAAAGGTCAACTAAACATCATTCTAAAAACAAAACTAATAGTGATCGAGGAGTTCAAATACTCTTAAAAACTGCTCTTGAAATCCCTTATTACAACGGTGTAGTCCACGTAGCATAAAAATCTACCAACTTGTCAAAAATAAGGCTTATGGGGAAAATGGAGTGAAAATTCAAAGGAAAAAATACACATTTTTTTTTTTTAATTACGAATTTTGTTCCAAAACATCTCCAAAAAAAAAAAAAAATCAAAGTACGTTTATTCATTCGGATATTAGCAAGATATCTCTTTGACATGTCATTTTTTTTTATTTAATCTACTCTACTATGTCTTCGGATCGCGACCTCCATGACATGAGAAGAAGACACAAGAAACTCATGGGGTTTTTTTTGTATATTTTTTTTTGCAGTAATCATGTGATTTACATTGTCGCATATATAATATTATTGAAGAAAAGTGGAACTGGAGCAATAATCCATACTTGCTATAATAATCCTTACTAGCATTACAAGAGCGAAAGTAACTCTGTCTGTCTGTCTATCTGTTCAAATAAGTTATAATATACAAAATAATAAACATAAAAAAAATTATTTACTTAAAACACTATCTCATCCACAAACACACAACCCGCCCAACACCGCCCAAACCGCCCCGGGACCCACCATCTCCCATAGTTCCAATACATAATGTGCGCGAAAGGTGGAGCCCATGAAACGGGGCCAAGTCACCTATTTTTTACCAGTTCGGTCAGACCGGTTAATACACTCGTAAATGTTGGATAATATCAATTTAATCTGGATAGGTTCGTAATATACGATTTGTTTATCCATATTTCATTTCATGTTTTTTTTTTCTCATGTCGTTTATAATTAATTACCTATCATACATATTCTCTAGCGGCCAGAGAATACACATGTTGTTTTGTTTGCGAACACAGTAGGCTAGCTAGAGTAGCCTACTGTGTTCGCAAACGACTTAGGTACGAGAACATAGTGACTTCGAAATATCCTATTACTGTACCAACTAAAGCTACATCCTTTAAACGCAAAAAACCATATTGATTAAAGTAAGGATTCCGTATAATTCCCGTATACCGCCATGAGAAATGTCGTAACAGCTCAGATTTCGCGAAACGCCATGTTGGACCGGAAGCCATCTTGGAAAAGAAACCTTTCTTCGACGCTTTACTTGAATCGAATCACTACACGCACCGGCTACTTAGTGCCAGCTGATTTATTGTTATTGCAGTGAAGCTTACACTAGATACACGCACACACTACCTATACTTACCTACTATTTTCACAGGATTCCCCATTTTGAAACGCAGGTCGTGGCTTCAAATCCTTCAGGGACTTGTGTATTTCAGAAAAGCATTTTTACGCATAAATTGTCTTTCATTCGTGAGACTCTAAAGCTATTCAATCGAAACAAATAACTATTTATGCGGGGCATTGATTTCTAAGGTATTTAGTTTGGTCGACATAAGCCTAAGTGGGTTTAAAAAAAATGTCGAGTAAGGTTTCCTGTAATAAATCTGTCGTTTGTCGATTCCGCGACAAACGACAGATTGAGGCAGAACAGAGGAGGAAGTATCAATGCAATCAGTGAAGGGTCACATTATTGTCGATTGAAGCTCTACATTCCACGACATATGGCGCCACGTCCGCGCCGCTCGCCCCGTGTCCATTACATACATAGAGTCCATCGTTTACGAGGTAGCTACCTACCTTTACCGGTTACCGGTAACCGGACGCATTACTTTCATACCAACTTTATGGGATAGGTAAGTAAATCGTAAGATAGATCAAATCAAATCTAACGGTCTCTACGGGAGACATTAGCGCATCTGCCCTGGCAAATGATTATTTACCTACTTAACCTAACCTGCCTACTTCATAAATAATAGAAAATGAAGTTCTTTTCAATTAGGTAGTTGTAATATTTTTGTTCCGTCTGACAACTTCATTAAGCCGTGGGCAAGTGGGCAACTATGGTTGTATAACAATACAAGAACAAAGCACGCACCTAACGAGCGCGGACATGCGAGCAGGCTGAACCACGCACGCTGAACCAAATGATGATAACTGTTGCAATTACCTTTACAACACAAACATATTTTCGACTACCTACGTATTGTTCGTAGGTTCAGTGGATTAGGTAAATGGGGATATTATTGTTGTCCAAATTAAGATTTATAATCTTGCGGTCGTTGTATTATATTATATCCCTACAGGACAGTAGGTATAAAAAACCGACTTCGAAAACAAGGGAAAATAATCGTAAAAAAACCTCTGAATTTTGAAGTCGTGCAGTTTTACCTTAGAGGATCTGTAATTCATCTGCCCGACCTCAGATTTCAGCGGCTTTTTTACAAAAAAAAATACTTGTTCACTGTTAAAAAGGCGTAAAGCGTAAACAGACTGGCGAACCGTGCAGAAGCTAACGTGTTATTATAAAATAAGTACCTAGATCAGTAGTAATCAAACACTTGTTGATAATATCGTTACAGCACTAAACACATGTGTGTGATGTCTAAGTAGGTACTTATCTGCCAAAAAAGAGAACTCAAAATCGTCCAATTGTTGTTAAAGCAAGCATAAATAATGTTCACAGATATAAACGGCTAATAATGTCTAATTCAACAATAGGTGTAAGTAAAATGCCGGGAAATGTCAGCTGTGTGAGGCGACACCCCTTACGGCTTGCATCTCGATTCGGGCGTTCGCGTTATACTCGCCCTAATTGGCCTACAATGCATGTAATCTGGCCGAGGGCTGTCACGTTTACTTACACGGGTAATCGAACCGAACCGTGCTTATTACTTTTAGCATTGTTTCAACGCTCAACGTTTCAAGACCTTTACCTACAGGTCCGAAAAACCGAAAATTTTCTTTAATTTCAATCCCGAAAACAGAAGAAAAATCTGTAAACCTTCGTTCCCTAAACTAAACACCGATTAAGATATTTATATTGAATACCTATACAAGTACAAGTTACTCCAGCTCATCATCCAGGGAAAGATCGCTGGAAAAAGAAGTGTCGGCCGGAGACGCCACTCTTGGCTGAAGAACCTAAGAGATTGGTTCGGCTGCAGTACCACCACACTTTTTAGAGCTGCAGTCTCTAAAATAAAAATTGTCCCTGATGTTGTCCAACCTCCGATAGGGGTGGAACAAGAAGAAGAAGATTGAATACCTAGGTAGGTTGGTATACCTACCAATAAAAAGCTCGCGAGGTCCACTGTTTGCAGAACTACTAGTCTTTTACGAGGTAGATAGATTAACGCTTCTTTATTTGCACATAATTGCACAACTCGAGATACAATAAAAATGTTAAAGAAACACAAAAAAGAGGCAACAAAACTTAAAAAAAACGCAATGTTGTAATTTACCTAACTATATTATTAGCCCTTGGAATTACAGATTTAAAAATTATCTGCCTATCGTCCCTCCATTTGAATCTCTAATCATGATCCAAAATAATCATTGCAAAGTCTACCTTTCTCCAAACGTTTTGATTAAAAAAACGATAGCATTAACAATAGGGCAACAATTGGGTTCCAATTGAGGGTCGTTCCCTCTACTCTAGCTTTATTTTACGACGCGATATTCATTACCGATGATCCGGTAATTGTGGCCTCGCCTCACTGTGTGCACCTGACTTGGCTGCCTTTCCTCCGAGTTTTGTTTTCAATAACTTTTGTTGAGATATCTTAGAGTAGAATAAAGGTAGCACGCATGGCTTGACCACACTTCAATTGATCGCTCTCAACGCTCGCCCGCTTTCATTTCAATTCAAATTCTTTTCAATCATTTATTTTTATTGCAATCTTCGTTGTTTCCAATACGAGAACAGAATCTTGATGTCTAATATGATACCTACCTACTATGTTTACCTACTTAACTAGTAAGATCGATATGTATTTTGCTGTTTCTCGGATTGCCAAAACAAACGGCGCTTGCTCTTGCCTCCGCCTTGTATTACAAGTAGTCAAACACTCTACGCTGCAGAGTAGACTGAAAGTTTTACTCTACAGTGGCAAATATTTAACACCAACGTGTACCTAGGTACTGCTTTAACTACGAGTGTTAAAGCAGTACGTAGAAAACCACAAAAACACACCAGCAGAAGTAGCATACGAGCACCAGAGACATTTTCTTCATCAACAAAAAAAACTTTCGTATCTTTGCCCTTGATTGGAACTTGCAAGCTAGACCGCCCTACGCAATCGTGGCGTCGCGTCGACGACGATCAATTATTGTGGCAGAAGCTAAATCTATTCTAGTGAAACATAACACAAGGTCCAAGACCGACATACCTATACATATACATTCTGACTGACTCACTGAACTGTAAGTACCTATATCAACATACAGCCTACATCGCTGATCGTAGCTAGAGACATGCCATTTGGAGGGTACGAACGGTAGGGTTTACAACGAACACCGTGTTCATTGTACCTACATTGTTTCCACTAAAAATATTAATTAAAAATTCCCATGGGATCGGGACTTACCTACTCGGGTGAAACCGCGGTATGAAGTTATATAGTATTCAATCACAGTTTACCTAGTAGTTGTGCACCTCTGAGATAGCATTCAAAAATAATAAATAATGTAAATAAATTCTGTGAACGAAACACAGCGCCATCTAGCCCCGTGGTAAGCGACTTAGCTTGTGTTACGGTGACTAGACAACGGATATAATACATAATAAATTTTTTTGTACTTAAATGCATACATATTATACATAGAGGGACACACACCCAGACCAGACACAAATATTTTTATTTTTTTAAGCATAAATACTTGCACCCGGTAATATATAGGTACCATTGATATTCATCTATCTTATGTCTAATAATTGCTTTTTCCTGATTTATTGATGGATCAACGCACAACCTAAACCGCTGATAGGATAGTAGAGAGCTGAAATTGGAGAGTGTGTTCCAAATAATAAAAATATGATGTAGGTAGGCATCGGATAACAAAAGATTTTTGAAATAGCTACTGGATCAGGCTTTGGGTTAGGCTTGAGTTGAACAGCGGGACTCGGGACCCATAGCTAGTCTAACATAAAGTCTATTTAGCTGAACTCGGGAACATCCTGACGTAGAAAATGATGAAATGAGAATGAATGACCCAATACATACAGGGTGTCCCAGAAACGAGTGTCAAGCGAAAGTCCAGAGGTAGAGGACCTTAAGGGGTACCCGAATCACCCCCATGTATGTTCCCGATCAATATGCGTATGAAACTGCGACGCTTGCACCTATAAATTACCTATTATTTGATGAATGAACATTCGGGTGGAGTAATCCCGCGATGTAAATCGAGATGTTATGTTTACATGCGAGCGAACATCGCACTGCACGCCGCACGCACGTGTGACGTCACACTACTGAGGACACTGATGGGGTACGTGCGTTCACAGATCGTTGGAGGTTGTAGCTCCTACCTAGTTAGTTCAGTTTAGGCACGAGTAGTAAGCTCATAAAAATTACATTTTTTACTTACGTAAACAAGTTAAGTATAGTTATTCCACACATGAAATGTATACACGTGTAGTCACGAAAGATGGTTGCTCTACCTAACGTACTGCTGTATTATATAGGTTCTACACATTTGAAAATCGGCGCATTTTTAACCGACTTTAAAAAAAGGAGGAGGTTCTCAATTCGACCCGTTTATTGTTTGTTTGTATGTATGTATGTGGATATGTCCGCTCCCGCCCGCGCCGTCATATGAAGTCCGATTTCGATAATTCTTTTTCTATTTTTAATTAAAAGCTTTTATTTAAGAAGGTGGGTACTCTTACCATTTCCATACAAACATAGTACCAAAATAGAATTATGAAAAATTTAGTTTTCTACCTTAATATCGGTATTATTCCGATTGAAATTTTATTTTTATAGGGTTTTATATGGTTCACCACAAGGTTTTCCAAAATATTCATTCGAAATTAAATAAAACGGATCTACATTTCGTTCATTTTTGAACGACCTCTGTGGCGCGTCGTGCGAGAGCGCGACTGCAATGCAGGAGGTTGCGGGTTCGATTCCCGCCGGGTGCAAGTATTTATGCTTAAAAAATAAATATTTGTGTCTGGTCTGGGTGAATAAAAATTTATAAAAATAAATATACGTATTATATCCGTTGTCTAGTCACCGTAACACAAGCTTAGTCGCTTACCACGGGGCTAGATGGCGCTGTGTGTTGTTCGCAGAATTTATAATTTATAGTTTTATAATTTTTCCATCGTAAATTTCTAGTTTAGGTACATCTCATTTGTTTTGTATTATTCCCAATAAAAAGTAATTTATGCTGTAAAAATGAACGATATGTAAGTATCTCCGCTTTATTTAATTTCGAATGAATATTTTGGAAAACCTTGTGATGGGGGCCCTGTAAAAATAAAATCTTAATTCGAATAATACCGATATTAGGGTAGAAAACTAAAATTTTCATAATTCTATTTTGGTAATATGTTTGTATGGAAATGGTAACAGTACCCACCTTCTTAACTTGCAATGTATGTTTGTCCGGGTCCGGGTTATCTTCAACCGATTGAGCTGAAATTTTATGTACTCGCTTAGTTTAGATGACAATGCATGGTTAGGTATATGAGTGATGTCATTCTAAATTCAATATGGCGGATTTTCCAAGATGGCGGACTAGTATTTTTTTCTGCTCTACCACAATATGGGCACAGATATGAGTATCAAATAAAAGGGCTTGCTAAGGAGAACACGAAAAATAATACTACGTCACATTAAATCCAATATACCTAAAGGATTATCCAAGATGGCGGACTAGTATTTTTTTCTGCACTACCAAAATAAACTTAATTATTCAATATTGGTGATATGGACCTAGAACTAAATAATCTGTGATTTGGATAGGCTATTGTGTTGTATGTATACGACCCTATTTGATTGTTGTTTTATTTGTCTAGATATGAACTAAGAGAGGTCTGTTTCTATACTGATTACGTACTAATTCTAGGTACAAAAGGCGCATTGAAGTGTACTCAATGCTTGTTTTATTCGGTATAATGTAAGAGTTTCACGGATTGTTGTCCCGTAACAGTAATTAGTTGTGAAACAATGTGCGGATATCATTGGTGTGCGCCCGGCGGCGCCGTTGTTGAGGCGGCAATATTCACGAGCGAGCGGAGCTGAATGGCGGCGCACCACCGCGCGGTAATCGCATCAACAGCTACACCGTCGTCGACAAGCCGTCCGCCCATCGCCAGCCATCGCACCACACGGGGTGGTGGGAGGGGGGAGAGAGCCGCCCTACCATTGTCATTCTATTTTCATGGCAATATACAGACATTTTCATTCTTATCGGCTTAACGCGAAACTCCAGTTACCTACTGTTGTTGCGAAACAATTATTGAATTAAATCTGCGATGAATTGTTCGTAAAATATTTGTTTATATGAAACGTAGGTACATATTGTTGTTGTTGACGGTTGTTGTTGTTGTTGACGGTGTTGCTAAATGTAATTCCCGAGTGACCTCGGTTCCATCAATTTATGGCTGTATACCTAATGTATTGTGTGTGTGGCTATCACGTCAGTATTTAATCATTAACCGAAGCATTATCATTAAACGGAATCCTTTTCTCGTAACTCCGTGGTTCCGTGGCGCGATGGCGTGTTACTACAATTGACCGATAGTACTTGTACTATTTATGTATTCTGTGCCGATAGGTAGAGTTGCTCGGTGTCACCCTGATAACCGAGCTAAACTTCGGGTCCA
This sequence comes from Idaea biselata, assembly GCA_958496205.1. NCBI lineage: Eukaryota > Metazoa > Arthropoda > Insecta > Lepidoptera > Geometridae > Idaea > Idaea biselata. Next base: position 102,482 of record OY292400.1, on the reverse strand, counting down.
AGTGGAATCAAGAACCCAATTGGCTTCTAAAAAGCTTGCTATCCTTCCAAGTTTAAAACATTATGTAAGTACTTCACACCAGGACAGCTTCTCAATTTCAATCAGGCGCAATTCCAGTAGTGTACCTATGGAGTGCGCCATCGACAGGTGTGCGATAAGGCTGATAGGTGATCATGAGCTAGTTGGGTCACGCTCGCCTACTAAACCTGGCACACCGGACGACGCGACGCGACGCGACGTGAGTCCGCCAGCCTGTCGGTCTTCTACCGCATCCACTTCGGAGAATGCTCTTAGGTAGGTACTCAACGATCTCGTTTCCTCCTGCTCATTTTACTACGAGACAACGAAGGATACTTACAAACGTCACCCTTCAGGGTCCGCGTTCCCTTCTCATACTAAGCGCCACGCATCCAGTGTTCTCGTATACGTAGGTACCTACTGCTACTAAGTGCAACTTACTGCCCGCGTCGATATTCACTCTTAGCTACAATCTTGGAGAGTTGGTGTCAAGAGTGAATACTTGAATAGGTTTCTTCTAAGCAAGCATGTTACATCGTCGACCACATCGCGTCGCTTTCTGTGGTCGCTTCCCATCAGGTGCCTATCTCATGTAAAAAATAAAACGGATTCCTAATTCTGAAGTACCTACTGAGACGGTAGCTTGTAGTGTAGGTAGGTAGGTATCTATCACGCACGTGTAGCTTAGTTTGGAGAGGTAAAAGGCGAAAACTGGTGGGTCATAACTGTGGTCATAATCCCAGCCAGAGCATGATCTTTTCAATTCTAGTTACCTACCTACATTTAGTAAACTCAAAAGAAACGGGCAGTGGCGGCCTTAGGGGGTGGCGAACGGGGCCATCGCCCGGGGCCTCGCGCAACAACTCAAACAAATTTAACGCACAGTAATCTAAGCTAGCTCAGATTCTATGTAGCTCAGTCGTTAGATTATTGTGCATTAAAAAAAAGCTGTTTACCTACACAGTACAACTTATGTATTGTATTGTGAATAGAGGAGACCTAAATATTATAGAAAACATTCTATTACATGATGTTTTAATTAAAGTCTAAGTGACTCGTTTTAGAGATATGGGCCAATGAAGTTTTAAATGGAAATTGTTCTAAAGTTATACAAAACGTCATGTCGCGGATGGATTTGTATCAATCGGAAGAAAAATTCAAACCTAACAATATTTGCCTTTGAATTAATGCCTCTAAACTCAGGGGTTCCCAACCTTTTTTTGTCTACTACCCACTTTAAGAATAAATTATTTTTTAACGCCCCCCTTTTTAAACATACTTAAAAACCGTTAAGTAGGTACTTATAACTGATTATTGAAACGCAACTTTATAGTATTCGGACAGAGTATCTTTTATTGAAAATAAAACAAACATAATCAATTCTTATATAAAAACTAATGTGAAGGTTGAATCTGATGCTTTTCAATAAGTTTGTTGACATCAGGTTCCAATTTACTCAAAAACAGCCGCAAGTCGCCACGTTCTGTAACACGCAAACTATTTCTCTTTTTAGTAAGCAGCGTTGCCACAGCACTAAATCCACGTTCACACAAATATGACGATGGGAATGCTATCAAGAATCGTTGAACAATTGACCACAATCCAGGGTACAATTGCGGGATCGGTTTTTGTAGCCAAAATTCTTGATATCCATTTTTGAACTTGATTTTTATTTCTTCGTTTGTTGTCAATTCTATAAGTTCTTCTTCCAGCTGAGGTGACATTGCTGTGTTGACATTTGAAAACGGATCCAACACCCAGTCTGGTATTTCCAAGTTTAAAATGTCCTGGTATCGTTCGGTGAAGTCAATGTGGAGGTTTTCCAAATGTTGGCAGTAGGCAAACAAGTCGTCGTTACTGCAGGATACTGATAAATTCGGAAAATTGTGAAACTCACGTCTGCCCATATTCTTTTTGTGCAGAAGCAGTTTGGCTGCGAAAGCAGCAACGACATTTTTTGTTTTAATTAAATTTAGTTCATCGCCTTGCAGTTGGAGGTTCATGTCGTTGAACAATTTATACAGGTCTGTCATGTAAGCTATATCATTCTTTGATGTTATGAGCTTGTTGCGCAGTTCTGTATCTTTAGTTTCCAAGAACTCTATCACAGAGTCAAACAGGTTGTAAAATCGAATCAAACAATTGCCTCTTGACAGCCAACGAACTTCAGTATGAAGCAACAAACGGTTGAAATCTTCGTCATTAGTAACACAAAACTGATGAAATAATCTATCATTCAAAGAGCTGCTACGGATTTTATTGACTGCTTTGATGACATATTGCAGTGATTGAAATAGTCGTTCACTTAAGTTTCTAGCAACCAAATGTTGTCTATGAATAACGCAATGTATAGCAAGGACATCTGGAATTTTATTCTTTAAGTACGCTATGAAGCCTTTATGGCGCCCTGTCATAGCCGGAGCGCCATCCGTAGCAACTGATATAATATTTTTCAAAGGAATCTCTTTCTCTTCACAAAACTTTTCCAATGTATTGAATATGGTTTCGCCTTTTGTATCTGTCTCCAAATTTCTGGCAAACAATAGTTCTTCACGTATTTTCTCATCTTTAATAAACCTCACGTAAGATAGCAACAACGCTTCATTAGTTGGTAAAGTGGACTCATCGAGCTGAATTGAGAATTGACTAGTCCTCAGATGATTGCACAATGATTTTTCAATGTTTTCAGCCATTTCATCAATTCGTCTTTGCACAGAATTATTACTCAAAGGAATTTTTCGGATAATATCTGCGGCCGGTTTATGAAGCACAGTAGTTATTACTTCCTTTATTGCTGGCAAAATTAACTCTTCTCCGATGTTGTGTGGTTTGCCTTTTTGAGCAATTAACAAAGAGATATTGTACGAAGCTCGAAGTCCGTCGTCATCTTGCTTAGCAGCCGCCGAAAATAGTTTTGATACACTTGGCTGAATATTATGCTTCTTCTCTAGGTCGTGAAAATATGCTACATTCTTGTCTTTCTTATCTGGATGCATTTTATTCAAATGATCTTGCAGTCTTGAAGGCTTCATTGCTTCGTTCGAAAATGTTTTTAGACATAGAAGACACAAAGGCGACGACGGGTTTGTGGGATTTTCAATAAATCCGAATTTAATATATTCCGCTGAGTATTGCCGTCTCTTCTTTTTTACTTCCGACATTGTTTTGTTTTGAGAAATACGTAAGTGTTGAAATCAAGTACTGCTTATCTATTATGCGCGAAACCGCAAATGAAAATAAAATAAATTTACGTCGTTTATATAGGATTGCATAAGCAGCACGCACCAACAGGAATAAGACAAACGTGCATTAACTCGTTTATCTCATTCGACGCCCAATCGTACTCGACAAGCAAGAACAAGTATTATAGAACCAGTCGATTGATACAGGAATGTACAAATCGGATTATTTAACAAAAACTTGTTAAAACATGATTGCCCGCGGTCTATTATATCGAACCGAGTTTGAGCTATATCTTAATTAATATTAGTTGATGTTCACAAGATGTAGTCGAGAGTCGAGAGCTCAGTCGGTGTCTAAGAGTCTTCCTAGCTAGGTAGATGAAATTATAAATCGACCCCAAAGCCCTACACAACGCCCCCTTTTTTTCTGGGTCTCTTACCGCCCCCATTTAGGCCTGCAGCGCCCACAAGGGGGCGTTATCGCCCACGTTGGGAAAGACTGACTCTAAACTGACACAGAACAAAGTTATTCAAGGGCAGAACCGTCTGAAGGCTTCGAAAATCGCCATGTCGCGTAATAGAACGTTTACCACTCAAAATAACACACCAAACCACATTTTTTGTCTCCAGGACATACCTCTAAACCGTGTAAATTTCCTTATCTTATCTAAACTTTTCACGAAGATCAAAGGGCCTCGCAAAGACTTGCCGCTAGGGCATGAATCCCGGGATCCCGGGATATCGTAATCCCGGGATCTCGGACGCAAAAGTTCGATATTATAATCCCGGGATTGAGTGATCCGATATCGAGATTTGAGCAATTTACTATTTGGGTATAAATTAAGGTTTTTAGCTATATTTTTCCTCATGGAATGATTGAATGGAACTATTAAAATTAAACCCAAATTAGTCTACCCCTGAGGAAGAGATCTGTAAAGATTTAGAAGCGTAGGGAATTGGTTAAATGTTTAAAACAATAAAAGTAACGTAATTCATTGCAATTTTTAAGACAAGCATTTTTTATACAAGCTCGCATGCAAAATTTTTCTGCTAACATCATTTTAGTGGTGCGCCTAGAATTTGGCGCGAAAGTTTAGACACTTTCGGGTTTAGGCTATTTGTCCGCCATATTTCCAAAATGATGGGGTGGACGGCCCTCGGGGTAACTTATTTACGTAATAAAACCACTAGAGTCTTAAATATATTAAATATTTTATATTTAACACATTTTTATTGTATTAAATTCGCTTTTTTAACGATATCTAAAATCCCAGTATCAATCCCGGGATCCCGGGATTGAGCTCTTAATATCGATATCGCCCCGGGATTGAAAACCTTCCGATATTGCATGCCCTACTTGCCGCCCAGGGCCTCGCAATGGGTAAGGCCGCCACTGAAAACGGGATACGCAGTGGTGAACACCTTCGCAACTCTTTGAACATTTCCTCGAAAACTATAGGTACTTAGATAACAGATAGCTAATATTTTTCCATTGAATATGAAAAGGACGTCCAGCAAAGAGTTGGTAAAGGATTACGCACATCTGTGGGCGAGACGGGCTTATCTCCCGGACACCCTCCGCCTCCTCTCTATTATAAACATTTACATATTTTTCTAGTGATATTTTATTCAAACGAGTAGTACCTACCTACCGGACTGGTAGCCCGGCGGGTGGCGTGGACACAAACTTCTTTGATCTCTACTTGTCTTAGGAAATTTCTTGATAAATATTTTCCTTTCCGTAGCTTTTTCTGCTTTATCTACAGATCAGATCGTTTCGTTTTATTTTTATTAAATTTTCCCACAAATCAGAAATCTTTATTGAGTAAGAAACAAGTTGAATATTCAAAGAGTAACAATTTGTTATAGGTAGGTTAGGTACTAGCAGCGCCCCGTACTGTAAGGTCCGAACCCAAAGGAATACCTACCTACCTACCAGGGTAAAGAGTAGCCTTTGTAGTAGGAGCTGGAGATCTAGATTAACGCATGGCCTACTTTATTTAAATAAATAAATTTATTTCCAAATCAATGTGTACAAAATAACTTAAAGTAAAATTTTGATTGAAATCTAAATTACGCAAATGCCTGAACTAGGAAAATCTTATATCTCAGGCGAGAATGGCAGATAGACTAGGAGGGGGAAGTTGGTCATCTTACCTCATTAGTACCAAGTGGAGACTTATATGGTGGAAAGAGTAGTAAAAGTTATACTAAAAAAAGTCGGTCAGCCTCGAGTCAGCCTGGGCCCGTCTGAACTCAGCCCGTTTTTAGGGGATCAATCGGGCCTGGGAACTTACCTCATCGAGTACCAAGTTGGGACTAATATAGTAGAAAGTAGACTAAAAGATATGCCTAAAAAACTCGGTCAGCCTCGAGTCAGCGTGGGCCCGTCCCTACCCCGATTGCTCCCCTTAAAACGGGCTGAGCTCAGACGGGCCCAGGCAGAACGCGGCTGACCGAGTTTTTTTAGGCATAACTTTTACTACTCTTTCCACCATATAAGTCTCCACTTGGTACTAATGAGGTAAGATAACCAACTTCCCCCTCCTAATCTAAGACAATAGAAACTAAAAATAACACTTATAATTAGAAACAATTTGAAACTTACTAAATACTATTGGTACCTAAGTAAAGGTAAACATTGGAAAAAAAAAATATCCAGTTTGCATATTATGTATATATACCAAATTTCATCACAATCGGTTCAGCAGTTTTGCGCTAAGAAGCAACAAACATACTCGTTTACTTTCACATTTATAAAATATGTATGATTTTCCGACCAACGAGCGGGTTACATTCTTATTGGTTTCGTGGTAAGTTACAGAGGATAAGGCTGAACTGATTTTAATGAGCTTTGTGAAGTTTGTGACCATTCGGTAGGAATAATCCAGATTAATTTGGCTGTATTTTTAAAGTAGTTGGCATAATTTAAGCAGCTATGAAGCCGACCGGCTGTGGTCCGTCGGATTCAAATTGTCGTTAAACAAATTGATATTTTTACAACGACGACGATTTAAATCTGAATTTTATAATTTTACTAGCTGACCCGTCAAACGTTGTTTTGCCTTATAAATTATAGATAGTAACCGATTCTCGGACCTACTGAATACGCATATAAAATTTGGTAAAAATCGGTCGCGCCGTTTCGGAGGAGTAGGTAGGGTAACTAACATTGTGACATGGAAATTTTATATATTAGAAGATACCTTTCCGGAGGTAATGAAAAGGTGGTTCCTGAGAGTCTTGTAGGTAAAAGGCCTATTTACAAAAGTAGATAGAAGTCGAAAAGTGAACAATTTAATGTAGGTACCTAGAAAAGCTTTTCAGCACCCGTATTATCTATCTAGCTAGTGGATAACTCATTTTCATAGGCACTATGCAGTACGTGATAATCACAGTACGTACGTGATAATCGCCAGTGACTACCGCAAAGCAGCAATGTACATAACTCGATGCAATGTACTGCATTATTATAAGGGTGCAGCCACATCACACGAAGATTCTCGGATTATCAGATCTTTAGCGACTTTGTATGAGGCTAGCTCGAAGGATCATTGAAAACAGCTCTCATAATAGGAGGAGTGGAAATAACCCACAATCAAAAAAATCACAATAAAAAATAGCGTTTAGTTCCATAATGACCAGTTCCTTAGATGACCACTTCCCAAAATGATCACTTCCCAAAATGATCACTTCCGAGAATGACCATTCCCAAAATTACTATTCCCAAAACTACCTCTTAATAGATCGGCCAGTTTAAAAAACGACCACTTCCCATAACGACCACCCCTTTCATAAACACTACTGCGAACAAAGGGGTTAGCATGTGGCAACCTACGAGTAACAAATAGGTTGGTGGCATGGCACCATAGTACTGATTGATTCTAGGCCACTAGTTTCTTTGCAAAACTGACAGGGCACTTTAAGATCTTCATCATCATCATCCGAGCGTTGTTCCCGGTTGCATCTCTCTCGAGAGCCCGGGGTCCGCTTTCCTACTTTTACGTCTCCACTTCGCACGATCTTCGGCATCCCGTGTAGTGAGGCCATTTGCACGCATATCCGATCTTACAACGTCAAGCCAGCACTTCTTGGGTCTTCCCAATCTGCCGCGGCCGGGCGGAGGCGCCATGGCAAGACACTTGTTTCCCACGTAACTAGCCGGTTTCCGTAGATTGTGGCCGTACCACCGTAAGCGGCATTCTTGCAGTTTGTCTGCAATGTCTCGGACATGAAGGCTGCCCCTGATGCGGGAGTTTAAGATCTTGAAAGAATGAATATTTTGGAAAACCTTGCGGTGGGGACCCTTCAAAAATAAAATCTTAATCCGAATAATATCGATATTAAGGTAGAAAACTAAATTTTTCATAATTTATCTTGGTATTAAGTTTGTATGGAAATGGTAACAGTCGCCACGTTCTTAAGAAATTTCATTTCTATCCGAGATTTAAGCTATAACATTTGACAGCGGTCATCCGAATTGTAGATACCAAAGTTATACTATACCTATCAGAACCTATCAGAGGTATCCCAACAAACATTTTACAGGTCGCCGCAACGTGCTGATTCTAACTTTCGGTTCTATATCTAAGCTGGTCGTAACTACGTCGATATCACGTCGACACTATCGAGAAAAGGCCAACTTTATACCACTAAGTGTCGTAATAGAGTGACGTAGCAGTGAAATAAATTACTAATTCGTAGTGTAATGGTTGATTAGACGTTGTGAGATCTATATTTTGTCAAGTATAGATGGTGTTGCTGCTGATACCGCTGTTATACGGGACACTGTAGTATGACAGTGTTTATCACTACTTTTGTAGGGGATCTTGTTTTAAAATAATCATTAATGTGAAGTTTAAAAGTAAAACTATGTGACGAATATTTTTATTGTGTAATCAATTTTATTATTGAAGTGGCAAAAACGGTACAGCCATTTTATTATTCTAGTTTATGTTGTGTTAAAATCTTTGAAATCGACGTTAAAATACAAAAATCTATTGGGAAATTATTTTTATCGAGAATTATGACCTAGTTTTATCAATATAATTCACGCGCCATATAAATTCGTTAAATTCTGCAGTATACGCTAATCTATTTATTTAACAAAAGCGTTAACAGTTACCTTTACGCGAAATAAAGTTTAATACACGAATAAGAGTTACAAATTAGGAATTAGGATTCCTTATAAAAACAGTGTTAAGTTAGTGATTTCTATGTTTTCACATAAGTATCATTAAATGATATGTGATATTATGGTCATCGATAAGTTTTTAACCAAATCAGACTTTTAGGGTTCCGTACCCAATGAGTAAAAACAGGACTCTATTACTGAGACTTCGCTGCCCGTCCGTCTGTCTGTCTGTCTGTCCGTCTGTCGCCAGGCTGTATCTCATGATCCGTAACAGCTAGACGGTTTAAATTTTCACAGATGATGTATTTCCATTGGCGCTATAACAACAAATTACTAAAAATAAAATAAAACAAATATTTATGGGAGGCTTCCATAAAACAAACGTGATTTTTGACATAATACCGCGATATATTTTTACCACTAGCGCCATCAAGTAATGGAGTGATAGACTTAAGAACGCGGCGACTGTTACCATTTCCATACAAACTTAATACCAAAATAAATTATGAAAAATTTAGTTTTCTACTTTAATATCGATATTATTCGGATTAAGATTTTACTTTTCTAAGGTCCCCACCACAAGGTTTTCCAAAATATTCATTCGAAATGAAATGTAATTTACGCTGGAAAATGAAAAAAAAATGTTTCTCCGTTTTATTTCATTTCGAATGAATATTTTGGAAAACCTTGTGGTGGAGACTGGAGACCCTATAAAAGTAAAATCTTAATCCGAATAATATCGATATTATGGTAGAAAACTAAATTTTTCATAATTTATTTTGGTATTAAGTTTGTATGGAAATGGTAACAGTCGCCACGTTCTTAAAAGGTTCGCGTTGCATTCACGAGTTGGTTGGTCTAGTGTTCATTTTAGGGTTCCGTACCCAATTGTGATAATGGTACGGGAACCCCTCGATTGATGCGTATGCTTCTGATTTTATACAGTTATACGACAATTAGTCACTAAACAGTGGTATAAAAGGGTTCAAATTGGCTTAAACTCGTGTAAAAATTAATTTGTCACTTTTATACGATCGTCTCGTAATGGTAGTTCAAGAAATTCTAATAACAATAAGATTCGTGTAAACGTAGCATAGATGTTAAGTTTGCACGAATCACCTATGAAGTTGGTGCTTTGTAGTCTCGAATTATTTCAGCATCGGGGGATTAAATTGGCTTTAATTTTAATAATTTCATAATGCGCGTATTTGTTAACAAAACTTATAAGAAGGTAGTAAAATAGACAGTAAGTACGGACTCAAGACTGGTACTCACAGAAGGCCGCTAACCCTGCTCCGAAGGCGAGATGATGGTGCGGCAGCAGAACGGGGCGAGGGCAGGGCGGTGGCGGCGGCGGCCAGCAGGCGGTCAGCGGCTCCGACACCTCCACGTCGGAGTCGCTGTCGTCAGCGACGTCAGCGTCAGCGGCGCCGGGGGACGTGCGCTCTTCCAGGTGACCGTAGAGTCGCGCGAAGAAGGCGCGCGGCGACGACGGACGCGCCGCGCGCGACATTGACGACGACGTCTCCGTCTCGTCGCTCATCGCAAACCGAGGTAGACACCAGACACCAGACACCAATCGGGAATCGGGTCCTTCCTTACACGGCGATTAATTTTTCTTCACAACATTTTAACTTGGTTTTAAACTAAGTCACGTCCTTTAGATATTTTATTCTAACTTAACTGTTCAAACAGACGGTCCCACGGACTACCTAGTTTTGAACTAACTTCGTCAACTTTGATGGGGCAAATTAATGAGAGAGTCGGTCGGTGTGTCTCACGCACCTGTCCGCGGATTCACGTGCAGTGTCGATATCGGTCAGATTGCGGCGACGGACGTCCCGCGGGAACCGTGTCCCGCCGCCGCCGCCGCCGCCGCCACTCCTCGCTCGGAACCAATCACTGCGAGGGAAGCGGGACCGGGTACTCTAGGGGGCGGAGCGCTAACTTACAGCCACAACCCACTCGACTGATGTAACGATACGTATCCTTATTCTATTTGCAACAGTTCGGTATGAAAATTGATATTTTTATTGTATCTAAGTAAGTAGGTAGGTACGACGAAAGCGACCTATTTGCTTGGTTTCTCTATCAAATGCAATGGACAATTAAATGACAACAACTACACTTCTGACATCGGTCACCTTGATGGATGCTTCTGTCTGATGATGATGACGTGAGTCCGCATGGCGATAGATGAAGAATCCAATAAATCAAGTCAATAAAAACGGTACTTAATGATGATTCTAAAATGTTAAAAACCACATCCGTTCTCTGTGTACTGAGCATACTGCTGTGTTTCAATCTAAACTACACGTTCCCATACAACAGGGGAATATCTTCCAAGTGGAATATCTTCCGTGGAAATCGTAAGTTCGTCTGTTGCAGATTGCAACAAGATTAGTCAAGCCAAGGTTATGCATGTAGGTACCTAGTGTTAGTACTTAAACAACGCAAATTAAATGCCTCGCTCCACAGCTCGATTAAAGTATCTATATCTACTACAAAACCCTGCTATTTAACCGTTTCAGAGTTAAACTATTGCCCAAAGTCAGACACAGTGGATCGCACTAAGAAAATGGCATCGCTAACTGAAAACACTCTCAAAATAATGGAGTCGACGACGCGGACGACAGTTCCAGCTAGTAACCTTAGAAGTAAGACGAATATAAATCGGAAGAGTGCACGGAAGGAGGAGGACTTGACGCATTACGAGGAGATGGTGATCATGAAGAAGAACCCCTACCTCGACCTGAAGGAGCTCGAGCAGAAGCTGTACAACCCCGGGTGGAAGAGAGCGCGCGCGAGCGTCGCGGCCGCGGGGGACGTCGCGGTTGGCGTCTGTGAGGAGCGGGGGCCTTACGTCGAGGTGGTCAACAGGGGACTTTCCGGGTTCGCCATACCCACCAAGCTGATGAAGGCCCCGGAGCCCTCGGCGCCGCCATCGTCCGAACCTGCCGCTGTCGCTGCCGACGACGATGACGCCAAGATGACGGAACACGAGCACCAGCTGTTGACCAATCTAGTCAAAGATATTAAGAAGTTTGAAGATAGCAAGATACTTGTGAAGTAGTTAAGTTAGATATTTGACAGGCAGGAATAAAGTAATTAGAGTACAAAACTTACCTAATTAATAGCTCAGTTTATTTTGTTTATAAATTCCACTTTCCGTTCTGTTCTAAGTATACGTATTATTGAGGTAGATAGATAGATAGATAGATAGAACGCTTTATTATTCTCACCAAAAATAAATTACAATGAAATAAAGTACAAAAAATCTTAATCTATAGATATAGTGACACAATAGGCGGCCTTACCACTGAGAGTGGTCTCTTCCAGGTAACCTCGAGGTAGGTAGCTAAAATGATAGCATGTCGGATTCTACTTGCGATTGTGACTTTGTAGTAGACAGACAGTAGCGGCGGGTACTGTGCACTTAGTGCACTGTGGCTGTCGGTGTAGGTAGGTAACTACAATATGGTAGGTTCGGTAGCTACCTAGACACTAGACCGTCACCTAGCTGGCTAAGTATCACCAATCACCAAAACAACCTGTCTTGTCAATATAGCGCAATAAGCGGTAGGTATATCCCCTTCTAATTAGGTACCACAAAACTAATACCAATGGTACCTATTTGTTAATTTTCCTCATTAATTTTCTATGAAATTCCCAACTGATACCTACCGTGTAGTTACGTGGGAAACAAATGTCTTGCTATGGCGCCTCCGCCCGGCCGCGGCAGATTGGGAAGACCCAAGAAATGCTGGCTTGACGACTGACGTTGTAAGATCGGATATGCGTGCAAATGGCCTCACCACACGGGATGCCGAAGATCGTGCGAAGTGGAGACGTAAAAGTAGGAAAGCGGACCCCGGGCTCTCGAGAGAGATGCAACCGGGAACAACGCGAGCGATGATGATGACCTACCACCTATAAACGAATATTCGTTCCTATAACTATACATCAGTTAAAAAGCTTCTCTTTATTTCAAACCACCTAGAAAGTTTGTTAATTTCGATGCTATATGGAATTTCGACGTCACAAAAAGTTATTTTTTCTCTGACTACTTATGGTACGAAAAGTTATGTTTCATTAATCATTAGAAATAGAAAATTAATTAAGTAGGTACCTACATTGAGATAATTAAGTACGACAATAAGTAAGTACCTACCTATAGTAGTTTAAACAAATAAATAAAGTACCTACCATTGGTAATAGTTTTTGGCAAGGAATAGATAAGAATAGGTAGGTGTACTGGTAACAGCAGGAAATGAAAAACTTAGGTAAGTATGTACCTACCTATCTAAGTTAGGATAGGTAGGTAGGTACTTAGTCTGCCCACCGGCCCACCGTTCGCAGTGCCACATGCCAAATGCCGCCGCTGCCTGTGCAATGAGCTGTGAGGTAAACCGCGGAGCGCAGTGGATGCCGTCATTTCGCCCTCCTCTGCCGAACACAAACACTTTCATGTATTGTGGGTTTATGTATGTATGATAATAGTTTTTATTTAATTTGCTCACAGTTATTATTAGCCTCTTTAGCTGGGAGTAAAGGTCGCGCCAGCTATGTAGTGAAAACCATAAAAATGTGGTCATATAAAATATTAGTTCCTCCACTTTCCTCTGTTCCTCCCGCCAAAACGCCTCTTTTACGTTGTCATTTTTTGTTAAACGTCATTGTCAAAACAAACAAACAGCATGCTTGACGTAGAAAGCGTGATGATACCATATCAAAAAATGCCGCAAAGTTGGGTAAACGCGCACCGCTAGATTATTTTATTTTAGTCATTGAGATCTTATATTTGACAATCAAGACATTACAAGATAAGTTACAAGGAACAATGTAATTAAATGCATGCTATAAATAGCTGCTTAATAAAACTCGCATGAAACGTCACGAAACCTACTTTTAGCACGAAACATTCCTGGCCACTGCATATTTGACGAAACCAAAGTCACTACTGCATTTAAATATTACACGAGCGAGGTCACAAACAAGAAACTTATAAAATTTTAATCAACAATTCATATGTAGGTAGGTACTGCATACATGACATGCAAATTAGGCAAGGCATCCATAACACAACTCACAAGTCCTATCTTAACATTTAAAAAGCTGTTTAAAGATGATTCACGCTACACCGTGCCGCGACCGGGACGTGCCCCGGCCGGGACACGTCCGCCGTGCGCCGGCCGGGGCCCGGCCGGGCTAGTCATTCACGCTACACCGTGCCGCGACCGGGACGTGCCCCGGCCGGGACACGTCCACCGTGCGCCCGGCCGCCCGGCTAGTCATTCATGTTACACCGGGCTGTTTGCTAGTGATTTCGTCTGTCGATAGACTTGACGATAATAAATACGCTACGATAATATATTGTAAATATGCAATTTTCGCAATTAGAATTGGCAGCTATTGCAATTGCCATCGATGACGAAGTATTGGAAAATCGAAGCGCAACAACTAAAAGAAGATGGGGTGTACATGCAGCGAACCCACAGTAAAGTTAATAATACGATTAAAAAAGTAAATTATTTAAAAATCTTTGAACAGCTACAGTTTACTGATTTTGGAGCTGTGCTTGACTCAACTGATGCAAATCATGCGGCGGACACTTTTATCTCATTGGTGAATGATGTTATCAAGGCAAATACGGTTGTTGTGCAAGTACCAAAGTCTAAACGCATTATAAAGCCTTGGATTACCTCTGGCGTGCTTAGGTGTATAAAGAACAGAGATAGAATGCATAAAAAATTAAAACTAGACCCTAATAATTTAATACTAAAAATAACTTATAGTCGTTATCGTAATTTTTGTAATCAGCTTCTGAGAAATCTTAAAATTGAATTCGAGAAAGCAGAATTTCAAAAAGCAAGAAATAATCCCAAAGCAACGTGGAACGTTATAAAAACTGTGACTGGTACTCAGAGAATTCATCGTCCTCCTTCAGAATTGTTTAATAGTTCCATTTCTAATATCGCTAAATTAAACGTAGTCAACAATTTCTTTGCTAATGTTGGGAAGAACCTTGCAAACAACATTATGCTCAATGCCAGATCATCCTCTTTTGAGTCTCTTTTGTGTGACAAGGTGTCTCGAACAATCTCGATTGTGAGACGAGTCATTTTTAAATACGTACTTCATATTAATTCTCCAATAATCAATATAGCATTGTGAATTAAAAAAAGTAAAATTTTAAATAATTTACATAGTATTTATATTTGCGCACACACTCTAATAACTTTTCATCGTTCATTTTGTTGTTTAGCTGCTCACCTCACTAACATTTGACGTTGACTGCCCTGCGGGAGCCCGGGCACATATGTTCATGTTACAACGTGACGGGACCGGACCGTGCCGGCGACGGGAAACAATACCCACCGACATATCAACGACGTGCCACGTCCGTGGCCCGTCCGGGCCCGGACGGGGCACGTCCGACACACGGTCAAGCATGAATTACTTCATACAAAAAGTATACCTATAATGTTTGACCGTGCCACGTCCGGGGCCCGAACGGGGCACGGCACGTTGAACGTTGTAGCGTGAATCATCCTTTATTCGTTTTCAGAACTTTGAGGATTTTTTTCATTTGTCGTTGGCAACATTGCCTGCTCGTTGAAGTGCAGTGCAGTTGAGTAAATAATTTTTATTTTGTTGAGAAATAGAACAAAAGTTATAGGTATTATAATTTATACCTACATGAATAGAATAAAATTGTGGTTTACATCAGAATTTTTAATAAAAGTTTAAAGTTTCGGCTGATAATCACTCGTGATAACCAGCCACTCCGTCTGATCACTGCACACAAACATTGTATAATTGTATTTTTTATCAGATGGTTTCACGGCCGGTTTCTATTGTCGCCTAACCGCATTTCTTATCAGTGTTAACAATTTTGATAGCAAGGTAACTGAATAATAGTTACAAGAATACTTGTAAGTAACGATAAACAAAGTAACGCTCGCCTCTCGCTGTTGCAGAAGGATAGTTAAGTGAGCGGGAGTGGACACTCGACAGGATGGAGTTAAAGTATAAAGTGCAACATTACGACTGGGGTAAGGTCGGCAAGGAGAGCTTGGTGGCGCAGCTGCTGGCCAGCGCCGACCCGAGCGTCGAGATCGAGGAGAACAAGCCGTACGCCGAGCTGTGGGTCGGCACGCACGCGAACGGCCCCGCACTCATCGTGGAGCGCGATGTGCTGCTGTCTGAGTACCTCAAGGACAACGAGGACGCCGTGGGGCCGGACGTCAAGCGGACCTTCGGGGTCAAAGTGCCCTTCCTCTTGAAAGTACTCTCTATAAGGAAGCCTCTCTCTATTCAAGTACATCCTAACAAAGTAAGTCTACTTTTATCTTACAAGTCGGTTTCATAAATTGAATATTTGTTTTGTGTGTAACATACAATCTTGTATTTATGTAGGTTTCATCACGTTCTTGTCGTTAAGCTTCATATTCATTAGGCAACATTTGTTTATAAACTCTACAGGGTGCGGGAGTTTATGGGACAGCTGTATTTATGTTTGTCCTACTATAGGTATAATATAAATTATAATAAAATGTTGCTGAATTTGTGTGAATGTAGTGTGGTGTTGTGTGTTGTAGAAGCAGGCGGAGGAGCTGCACGCACAGTTCCCGGACGTGTACACGGACGACAACCACAAGCCGGAGCTGGCCGTCGCGCTCACACCCTTCGAGGTGCTCGTGGGGTTCCGACCCCTCACTGAGATACGCGATCACATCAACAGTAAGACAACTTATTTGCATTTTGTTATAAACTTACTTTATAATCAATTTTATATATATAGATTATATTCCAAGCTCTGTCCTGACCTGATGGATCAATACACAGCATATTCATAAGCATATTTCTGCTGCATGCAAAGAGTGGTGGGAGGGTGGTGCTCTTTGCAAGCTGCACACTGCACGCTGTGTTATAACCAGGGGTCGGAATAGGTAGAGTCAAATAGGGTTACTGACCTCAAAACATGATTGTAGATGTTAACATGGACATGCCTTCGGAATACCGAAATTTTATTACACTCTTCCGGAATTTTATCAGAGTAAGTCGATTGCTTCCGGTTTAATGATCTAAAACCTGTATGTTAATAAAGACATGCCGCCGCAGCGGTATTCCGAAATTTTCAAAAATCCCGACAAAATTGCAACGTAACATGAAATTAAAGACATTTTTCGGTTTGAATCGCGTGGTTTTTATTACTTTTAGCATTGTTACAACGCTCAACGTTTCGAGACCTTTCCAGGTCTCTTCTTCAGGATAGACTAAGATGTGATTTGTCATTCTAATGTATTAAAAAAGTTGCAGTGAGACTACCGTCTTATTATTAAAAACTATTAAAATGTTATCAAAAACGTTCCTGTCTACGCAGGTTCCAAAATTGCAATGATTATTATTTACTTTATTGTTAAATTTTATTATTAAACTTTATTATTTAATTTTAACTCTATTACTTTTATTTACTTTATTATTATTTTACTTTATTATTTACATTTTATTTAGCCTATCATTACCAACTATGCACAAATCACCTTTCAACGATTAATTTATCACTACGTGACTTCGCAAACGCGCCCGTTCACGCGCGCGCGTAACTTGATTTATTTTCTCAACTCTTTTGATTTGAAATAAACGTTTAATATTTCATAATATTAACAATACCTAGCCAGATAACGTAAATAACGGGTTTTGTCGCCGCACTACCCTGGCAACCAATTAGATCAGAGTATCCACGGTGACTCATTAACTGCAAGACAATGCAAAACCGCAGGTAGGTAGCTTACTTACTTACTTCGGTTCGTAGAGTGCACTTACTTTCTTTGTATACCTAAGTGATTTTGTGATTGTGACCCTGTGACCTTGGCTAGTGTACGGACTTTTGGAATCTTCTTAAAACGATACTCGAATCGCAGTATACACGGATCGCACTAGGTTTAGATGATTTAAGTGCGGGGCGCACGCGACATTTGCAGCCGCCGTGGACACACTTTCGTGATTTTGTATGAAAACTGCATGCAGGCTGCACGTCGGTGCACCCCGAGCTGCAAATAACGCGTACGCTACGCTGCCGTGGACGGTGACGCTTAATCTCCATCGTCATCTGATTTAAGTACTTTTTATAAAGATATCCGTGGAAACATCTTTATAAAAAGTAGTCAAAATTAATTTCGGTTTATAGCTACATTATAAGTTTCTTATTTAAGTGGTTAAAAACATACAGATATACCTAAAAATTGTTTAATATATATGTGATTGAAACCTGAAAATTATGAAGTATTGTAAACAATAAACGTTTGTGTTTTACATGTGCTCGTTTCATTTTAGAAAAGTAATTCACATAAAATTAATTTATCGTTTTTTTTGGTCGGTTAAAAAATAAAGGGCGTCTTTATTTTTTTTTACCGGTCTTTACCGGTTTTTCCTGTCATTGTAGACGAGGTAAACTTTGTTTTTTAATCATATTTTATGTATTTGATACAATTCCGGAATACCGGAATGATTTCCATATTTCTTGAAAACAAGGCATATCCATGTTATGCTATCATGATGCAAGTACATAAAATGACTCTACCTATTCCGACCCCTGGTTATAACACTAGTCAGGTGTCGGGACTAAAAACTAAATATTATTCTTTTACAGAGTCAATACACAGCCTCAACCACTGATAGTAGAGACCTCAAATTTGGAGAGTCTGTTCTTTATATGATGAACGTAATCTAATGAGAAAAGATTATTTGAAATTTCTACGGTATCTAAACTAACGTGGATGAAACCGCAAAACACAGCTCTATGTTATTATAAAATATGCTAAATTCCACCTCGCTGGTGCCAGAATGGCAAGTCATAAGTTGTAGAGGTAATTAAAAAGATTACAATATCAATAATTAAGTGAAGTGTGGCACCGTCAGCAGATATTGTCATTTGTAGGCAAAGTCAATTAGATAAAGACTGAAATCACGAGGTAATTAGTTATTATTGAGTTTACATGTTATAGTGAAGGCAAACATAATTTGGACTGTCACACTTTGGCTTATCTTATCATTTTATCACTTTTACCTCTAAGCTACATTTGCTTATTGTTTATGAATTAATTAACCAACAGACAAGCATCTTAATGGTATTTAGCAGTTCCTATGTTAAGGATCTTTGCAAATGCATAGATTAGAAAGTAGGTGTGTCTAAAAAACTAAAAATTTCTAATATTCAGTCAGAGTTATTTATAGATGAGATAAGTATAAGAAAATTATGGAAATTAATATTAATATGGCTTCCTGCTTCACACACATAAGTCAGTTTGCTACCCTAGCCTATATGTCATCATATTTTGAGCTTAATCAGAGACTAGAAATGGCTCGTTTTATAAAATTTTATACGTACTGTTCCAAAACTGACAAAAATGAATGAGTAAGTAGGTACTGACATCCTTTTGTATGACAAACATGATTCCTTCTTATCTGCAGAGATCCCGGAGTTTCGCAAGCTGCTCCCAGCGGCCAGCATAGAGCCGCTGACGTCGTGGAGCGGAGACGGGGCGGAGGCGGAGGCGGAGGCGGCGGCGGAGGCGGCGGCGCGCTGCGTGCGGCCCGTGTTCGAGGCGCTCATGAAAGCGGACAAGGCGGCCGTCGCACACAGCCTCGCCACGTACTTGCAGCGAGTCGAGATCGAAGGTAACCCCACTTGACCCTACTGACTGCAAAGTGGCTTTACTCATTATTATGTGGGGCTACGTTAGCTAGCTATGGCGAATATTCGGGTCTACGCAGTGTGTGAGTCCGGGTAAATCGTTACAACGCGTAGTATTCTAGCGAAGATGATGTATTGTCCCGAATTAAAGGGATTTGTCGCGACAATATTCGTTTGGGTGGCTACACTTGCGTCA
>OY292400.1:55406-83053 GCA_958496205.1 Idaea biselata | reverse complement strand
CGTGTTTAGGAAGGTAGTGGCCTATAACCGGCTTACCTTCGCGACCTACTCGGGGCTTAAACAAGTTACTTGTTAATAGGAATAACAAACATTGTCTGGAGGAGAGAGAGAAGATCATCATTTGCCGCAGGCTGTGCCGCAGGGTACCTATCTGGATTCGCACCGCAAATGTTCGGTGTCTTCAAATGTGTGTAATGAGCGCGATACAGATTTAATGCCCGGTTCTGGCAACATTTCGCAATGCAATCCACGATCTGAGCAAATCTGCACTCTGAATCGAATTCACAATTACCGTATTTGGTAGGTTCTATATATACCTATATTATATCTACCTACATACATGCATACCTAACCTACGTGACTCAAGTTATATCCATAAGGTAGTAAGTAAGTACCTGCAGTACCTTCGTCTTATCACACGTATTTGTGTAGATACGATGCAACGAAGTGTAGGCAAGGCAATAAGATGAAGCAGTCGATCCGTCACTATCCCGTCATATCGGGCAAATCCGGACCCCAACTATCTACTACCAAGTTCTATCATTTTGAATTAGTGGTTAGACGTAAAAGCTACAAAATACAAAACAACATACTTTCACGGTTAATTTTATGATATCAGCCTAGTATACCTACTTACTTAATAGTAATAACTGTAGGGTAGGGGATATTTCAGTATTTAATCATTAGAGGACCCCCAAATAGATATCTACATGTGTTGAAAACCTTCGCTACTCTGCAATCGTGGTCGCGTTACGTTGTTTTACAATCAATGATTCGGCACAGTTCATAAGCTGACAGCGTTTTATATGTCTTATACCTACTACACTACATGCATCATCATCAGTATCACATCACCGAACTGGTTCGAGCATTCGCATTGATCGTAGCGTATAAATAAACGTGTTTAATTTACGTAGGTATGTACTTGTTGTCGGATACGTATCGAATGTAGATCGATATGATGAACGAGATCGATCGTGATACCGCGAGACCGAGTTAGTGGCGTGTACTTAGTACTTAGGTACTGTAATGTTCGAGCGAGTACAATGTACAACCCCTTCACCGGCTTTATATGCAAATATAATCTCAAAGCAATATTTCTACAGTTGGTACCTACCTACCTATATCTACTGAAATCGATTGTCCCTAACATAACTTTGGTTTTCCATTTGCCATAACTTTAGTACTAGTAAGAAATCGCAAATACATCGGACATACACGAGACACTAACAACCCAGCCCAGTTTGGATTTAAAATAAATCAATATCGTCAGTTATTTTTGTATGTAGACGGTACAATTTGTATTATCAAATGTATCACGAATTTCTTAATCAATAGTTAGGTACCTACACCCAAAGCACAAAGTACCCAAGTGCTAGAATCATGAAATAGAGACAGTAAACTTGACACAGAAAGCGACAGCTTGACGCCAACGAAGGTAGCGGGTAGCGAGCTCGGTACCTTCCTAATGTATACATATTACATTAATCTCCGATGTTGGTAAGGTACCTCTCTATCTACTGACGGATATGTATGCAAATCTTATTTAGATAATTTCATGAACTAACTGCGTCTTGTGGTTTCATTCACAGGTAGTTGGTTAGTTAGTTTCACTGAGCATTTTCCGCACTTAGCCTCACAATTGGGCCATTGTATACGTGATTTCTTACAGGGCTTAAGACGCCACGGGAGCCTACCCCGCATTGGCGAATATCCCATGCCTTCGGACCGTGGTTTATCCTAGGACATGTCGGTTTCCTCACGATGTTTTCCTTCACCGTAAGAGCGATGTTAATAGAGCACTTAAATTTTTCTTAAAGAAAAATACATTGGTGCGCGTTCGGCCTGGATTCGAAACCACGACCTTCGGAATGAAAGTCGCGGTATTTACCACTAGACCAACACCGCTCTCTCATTCATAGGTAATAAACAGAGCATGATAATGAAACTCAAGCATGATTTATTATTTCGGGAATTGGATTGTCACAAAACGGCATGTTTTACCGAAATAAAACGAATGCTAATTTGAGACGTTTTGTTTTAATCCTAAAAAGTTTAAATTAGTCGCAATTTAATTAGTAAATATTTGTAAGATGCAGATGTAACGAATAATATTCACTTACATCTAAATGTGTAGCTATAGTATACTGTACCTACTAACATACAAACTTTCCCATTTATATTAGTAATATCAGTGGTATTTCATTACAATTTACAAATCATTCATATTATTGACATGAGAAATAAAAATTCGAACATTAGATACTTAATAAGTATATTAATTACAACACGGCCGGCACGGCGCGGCGCGGGCGCAAGCCGAGCGGGCGGGCGTCGAGCGGACTCGAGCCTTTTTGTACGAGGTAAGTATGATACTTAGCAGATAGCACTTTTAACATAGGTATATAATGAATGACTAATTAATGATTAGTTTATTTAAGGTACCTATCTCAAAAAAATATCTTAAAACGGGAAAGATCATTGAGAACCACTGACATTAATCAAAACATTTACACCATAACACCTACGATTCAAAATATCAAACATTTCAGAATATCTACAGCAGGTACAGTTAGTCCACCGCTCACAATCTACAACGTTTTAATTACTTAGGTAGGTAATATACTCATTTTAGTACTAAGGTGAATCAACTCTGGTACAGTCTAGTACTTAACTAACACTTCAAAAGGTTTAGTGATATCAATCAGAGTAATTAACCTTTACTGTACCGTTATGAAAAAAAAATCTTTATTATTTGTCACTTGTTTTGTTCCCAGTATTTTCTGGCTTTATTTGCGAAATGACATATTCGCTAAAAAAAGAGGAGACCCAAAGTCAAATATATTCATTCATTCAGAACATGTATAAATTACATGACCGCTTTGAAATGGCGAGATTTTAGTGTGGTTTCGGAACGCGCCCTCCGATGAGAAGATACCACAAGAAACTGATGGGGCTCATCACTCAACTCACCCTAACTTACTGTTTCTATTCTTCCTGAAGTAGCTAGGATTATTGTTAAATAGTAAAAATCTTATAAGTATGTGTTATTCGTGAGTATGGTAGGTACTTGACTAGGTATTTACAAAATTATAATACTTAAATGCGTTTAGAAGTGTGTCGAAGCTTGTGCTAGGCTGTTCGTTGGTGCTAGGTGACCTACCTTCGGGTTAGTCCACTTTCACCATACCAGGTTCTACGGCTACGAAAAAAGTAGTAATCCTTTCGCCATACCTGCTCGACATGGTCGATAGGCTATGGCGAAAGAATACTCCAATTTATTTATTCGATTTTTATTAACTTTAAGTTGAAAAGTTGTTGAGTGGAATCGTGCCCCTCGCGTCCTTCTACTCATCGTCGTCATCGTTCTTCGCAATGAATTGGACGTGGGTGTGGTTTTTACCAGGCTGTAAGGACTGACTAGAAGTTATCCTGCACCGTACTAGACGTGTAAAATGTGTGATAGTAGGTAATTGGTATGGAAGTACTAGGCTATTATAAATCACCGGAAGGTCGTTACATACTTTTACAATTGAGATATTTCTCGCTTGAAGAAACGGAAATGTGATAAGTGTGAGTTATACATTCTACATACTTATGATAGCCTAGTACATCATACTTAATAATAGAGTATATTTTTTATTTCCTTCACTTTTTGTAAAAGTAGGCGTGGTCACCATATGGCCACGCCCAGTTTTACGCAAGGTAATAAATGGGTGTGGGTGTGTGTGTGTATGTTTGAATGACAAAGAAGATTATTAAAATATTAGATTACTTAACACTTTATTGTACCAAAATTTACAAAACTCATGAAAAAAACAAAAACTTACTAGTAATTATAATAAAGGTACCATGTGCGGCCTTATTGCTGAAAGCGATCTATTCCAGGCAACATGTAAAAAAAGAGAAGTGTGATTAGACTTATAATAAGTCTTATAATAAGTAGGTAGGTACTAGTTACTTACTATCCAACACAATGCATATTTCTAAATCAATGAATTAAATTAAAACAAGCAAATCTGCAGGGCTGTGATTATTATCTAGTGTTTTTCACATTCCTATTATTACATTTCCATTGGAAACTATAAATACTATTTACCTGTCATATTTTTGTCAGGGTTTTGAACAGTTTTATCAAAAATTTAAAATATTTAAAAACATAGATTCTTCTTTTGTTTTCGCGATGTTGTATTGAAATTAAAGACATTTTTCGGTTTGAATCGCGTGGTTTTTATTACTTTTAGCATTGTTACAACGCTCAACGTTTCGAGACCTTTCCAGGTCTCTTCTTCAGGGTAGACAGAAGTCTATCCTGATGGTCTATCCTGAAGAAGAGACCTGGAAAGGTCTCGAAACGTTGAGCGTTCTAACAATGCTAAAAGTAATAAAAACCACGCGATTCAAACGGAAAAATGTCTTTTATTTAAAAACAGAAAAAAATCACAAAGTCGGTTTTTAATTTTTTTTTCTTTAGTTTTAGTGCATTTCTGCTGTCACTAAAAATCCTCTTTGTGAAGACCTTTCAATTAAAAAAAGAATAATCTCAATCGGTCAAGCCGTCTTCGAGTAATCGGCGAACATCCTAAAACCGACTTTTTTTGAAGTCGGTTTAAATGCTAAGATTATGAATCTTATGATTTAGAAATATGCATTGTGTTGGATAGTAAGTAACTAGTACCTACCTACTTATTATAAGACTTATTATAAGTCTAATCACACTTCTCTTTTTTTACATGTTGCCTGGAATAGGTCGCTTTCAGCAATAAGGCCGCACATGGTACCTTTATTATAATTACTAGTAAGTTTTTGTTTTTTTCATGAGTTTTGTAAATTTTGGTACAATAAAGTGTTAAGTAATCTAATATTTTAATAATTTTCTTTGTCATTCAAACATACACACACACACCCACGCCCATTTATTACCTTGCGTAAAACTGCACCCACGCCCATTTATTACCTTGCGTAAAACTGGGCGTGGCTATATTGGTGACCACGCCTACTTTTACAAAAAGTGAAGGAAATAAAAAATATACTCTATTATTAAGTATGATGTACTAGGCTATCATAAGTATGTAGAATGTATAACTCACACTTATCACATTTCCGTATGTTTCTTCAAGCAAGAAATATCTCAATTGTAAAAGTATGTAACGACCTTCTGGTGATTTATAATAGCCTAGTACTTCCATACCAATTACCTACTATCACACATTGTACACGTCCAGTACGGTGCAGGATAACTTCTAGTCAGTCCTTACAGCCTGGTAAAAACCACGCCCACGTCCAATTCATTGCGAAGAACGATAACGACGATGAGTAGAAGGACGCGAGGGGCACGATTCCACTCAACAACTTTTCAACTTAAAGTTAATAAAAATCGAATAAATAAATTGGAGTATTCTTTCGCCATAGCCTATCGACCATGTCGAGCAGGTATGGCGAAAGGATTACTACTTTTTTCTTAGCCGTAGAACCTGGTATGGCGAAAGTGGACTAACCCTACCTTCGATGAATATGATAGGAGTAGGTAATATTAGGAGTTGTGAACTTGCAATGCAACTAGTCTAGACTCTAAGTCACATACGTTGTTATCTAAGTTTATCTATGTATGTACCTACGTGCTCTACCTTAGTGCCTAGCCTACACACACAAGCGACCGACGCAGACCTACAGAGCTGTGATTTATTGGCGATAACTAAAGTAAGTGTAACACCAACCACCTCGTTTAATTTAACGTTCCAATTAGGTTTATGTTTTTGCCAGATACAGAGATCGGTGAACAATTTTCTATTATTTTACGTATTTAAGGCTAATCGTAATCAATTAACCTTACTCTTAATACTAAAGCATGTTGTGAGTTGTAAATAAGATGAACATAAGTAGTGAAACCGGATGTAGGTGTAGTGCTATCGCTATCAGCAACACTAGGCGAGCGGTGTAGCCTCCCCCGCGGGTGTGGCCATGAAGCCAGCGAGCTGCGGGCGACGCGACGCGGACGGCCGTGGCCGACGCCGGCGCCGCGCCGTATCGATTAACCACCGATCATGTTTCGACAATATCGAATTAAATCTACACGATCTTTCACAATCGAATCGATCATTACTTACAGACCTACCTACTAGTTCCCACTGGGTAGCTATAGCTATAGGTAACCACTAATACAACATCTCACACTCGTTTGGTAGCTGCGCCCGCGCCGGACCTACATCGTTAGATACGGGTGTTGTCCGTGACATTTCTCTGTACATAAGAGTTCAACGCGCGCCCGTCATGCGCGCGCGTATGTACCCTTGTTTAACATTTTAGGAAACATGTATAAGCTTCGTTCAGCTTCGTTCGTTCGTATATATTTATTTATATTTAACACTGAGCTCAGTGGAAAATAAACCTATTTTCAATCAGAAGGTAATGCACCCAATAGGGTGAATGAGAAAAATAAAAGTAATGGAAATTCGGCATGTCCTAAAGCTCATAGAACGATATTATGAAACCGGAGCACGTAGCCGCCACCGCCACCGCAACCACTACCGCTGAACAATGTCAGGTATTATAACATATTTCAAAACTGTACCTACAGACAGAACGACACTGAATTTCTCAACAAAAACGTTCTGTCGGCGGGCGGCGGCTGTGAGAATACCGAACAATATGAAGATGATTATTTGTACTTTACGAGTCCGTTTGTATATTATAAAGAATAAGTTTACAATGTATTGTTATTGTAATAGCAGTTTACGAAACTCGACGAAATTTTCCAAGTATAATCGGCAGCAAAAGTGGAAGGAGCATGCGCCAGTTGTTGTAGTAGGTATACCTACCTAGGTATGTGCTATGTGATTTGAGTGCTTTAAAGCACTTTGAACCAGTTTTTTTCAAATCTAGGCAACCTTCTCGCAAGGACCGACCATTCTCATCGGTTTCTGGTGCGTGCGCATTAGGATATCTATATACTTATAATAAAAGAAGAGAGGACAAAATGTCTGTATCCTTGCACGGAAATTAAAAAAAAATAGTCTAGGTTACTTAGGATAAGCAGCAGAAGGAGAATTGCTCAATAAAATAAATGATACTGACGCTGTAAGCATTTCACAACTTTATACAAATGTTTATGGTGTAAGTTAATGAATTACCGATTTAATTGTCAGTTGATCAATCAAGGTGGCCAACTACGGGTTTATAATAGAGATACGAGTAGAAGTTGATACATAAAAATGTCTATGAATCAATTTTTCACGTTTATTTAATGACAATTAACGACCTCATTAGATATAAACTTTACTACCTTAACCATAATATAAGTAATCCATACCTACTCCTAGATTCAATAATTATTTTTACCAAGTTTAATCAAAATCGATCTTTTTATCCTACTAATATTATAAAGCTGAAAGTTTATGAGTATGTAGGTACATACATGTGTGTGTGTTTGTTACTCAATCACGTAAAAACCGCTGAACCGATTACCATGAAACTCGTTACCATGGTATGTAGATAGCTGGAGACCTGGAATTACACATTATGCTACTTTATCCCGATATTCCTGGGGGATCTGGGCTGACGCGGGTGAAACCGCGAGGCGCTGCCAGTCCTATATAAACAAACAAAAAGTTCAAATATCAGAGGATACTATGTGATAGTGATACAGTGGAGCCACGAAATCATCAACTAAGTATATTATTATCTGTAATATAAACTACAAAATGTAGGTAGTTATGGTAGTAGTTCTCGAGTTAGTGGTAGGTAGAGCAGGTGTACCTAGGTGTATGAGGTCACGACGAAACACGACACATTACATTACAAGACATCGAACCAAAGACGCTAATTCTAACGATTGAGGCTGAACTAATAAACCTCAATGTGGATTACTATCATTAGGAATCTAATTATATTCATTCGTGACATATTCATTAAGTTTGTTACAAAATGTACCCTTGTATTAATTAGGAATACAGTGCTAGCTAAAGGCAATAAATTATATCCGTCTGCAATAGAGAGCTGTATGGGCGACGTTTCACGGTAATGTGCAGAGCTCAGAATGCGCTTAGCATATATTTCAATGGGGCAGCTATTTGGAAGGTATATATTTTATTAGCAGCACGGTTTTACCCGCGGAAGTACAGATCCCGCGGAAGTACAGATCCCGCGGAAGTACAGATCCCGCGGAAATATCGGGATACAAACTAGCCCATGTGTTAATGCAGATCTCCAGCTATCTGCATACGAAGCTTCATCTTTATCGGTTTAGTAGTTTTTGCGTGATCTAAACTTTTGCACTTATACTATTAAGTGGGATGTACAATTGATGTAAGGTAAGATGGTGAGATAGTAATCTACAGTGAAATATTACATAAGTTGCGTCACAATGATCTCGTCACATTGGAGGATTACGTACATTTAGTTTGAATACGTTTAGATACATCGTTGTAGGTAGGTAGGTACGCTTACTTGAACAGTACAGCACACGTAGAATGTGAAGGTTCTATAATTGATGTAATGTTATGTATAGTTACGTACTAATATGGGGTAATATATCTACTTAAGTACTTAACGACTTACATATCTACCACATTCTGAAGAGAGAAGATTCTTAAATTGCCTTTTATGTAATAAGAAGCTTTGTTGGGAGCTGCCTTCGTACAAAATCCTTGCATTCAAAAATATTCAAGTGTCTAATTATCGTGCATAATAAAGTTAGAAAGTCTCGAAAAACTTCAGAAAAAAAGTGTAGTGACGGCTTCCTACTTTATTAAATTATGATTTTATTGTTGTGCTAGTTGCGCTGCGCGGTTTCACTCGTGTTAATCCTGATCCTGTGTGCATATCGGTATAAAAAGTAGCCTTGTTAAATGAATGAAAATCTTGTTTTTAAATAGAAAAAAGTGATTGTTTATTATCTCGGGGCGATAAGCAACTAACTATAGTCGTTGATTGAGTCATACGATACGACTCGGTTGAACCGTAACAAATTAATTAATTGAAATCATAACAATTTCGCAATTGCAGATAAAATCTGAAGAATGTGCAAACTGCCATCAATTGATGTAGCCTTATTGCCCGCGTCTGCCTCGAGCTCGGTCGGTTGCATGCAGGTGTGTGAGCGATGTATGTTGGCGTGTGTGTGTGTGTGAACGTGGCGAGTCCTTCTCCAGCCGAGCAATTAAGAGCACCACTTTATTACATCTATAAATTAAACATTAATATTTAAGTATTCTAGGTTGTTGCAACTCAAGGCTCTCGGATTCCGTCTATTGATAAGTTTTAGTACTTCGGTAATTGCAACGAGGCTCATGTTCTTGCCTCGACTAAAACTTAACTGCATACATTTTTGAAATATTATGTTTTAAACATGTATTGCGAAATCTACTGCCACTAACTGCCATTAGGTACCTATAGTATATTGATCTATACCTACTGCCTGATATTACGAAGAAATATTTTTTTTAATGATAAGTAATTAAAGTTCTTTTTAAACTATATAGCTGGCTGTATTCTACAGTGTCCCCCGCCATCACCACCGAGTAACAGAGAATACAGCTTCATACAAGCACAGCTACGTTATAAATTCATAATAGCTTTAGGGTACATTAGAGCAGAGATTTCAAATTACCAAAAAGTTGTTTAAACAAAATTGTTCTCATACGCAAAGAACAATCCCATTTCAGTTCATATGAACGCTATATTTTTTAGAAAGTTTGCGAGGTAATCTATCGAGTTTTTTTGTACAAAACAGAGTTGGATTTATTAAATCCATCAATTGGTGATCTCGTTAGAAATATAGTAAACTTACTTAGCACATATTAAAAGGTTATTTGAGAATGTTAGTGAATTGTATGTAAAGTGGGTACTTAGTATATAATTTAGCAGATCAACGAAATTCCATTAATGTCATTTCCTGTTCCGGCAATAAAATTCAATTAGCGTTGCAGTAATTACACATTTCAGCAATCTTAGTCCGCGATTATCTCGCGCAAAATACCTAGAGTGCATTCTCTTATCATCAGTTATCAGGAAAACGTAGGTATTACACCTATTGACCGTCGACTGTCGAGTCGAGGTGGGTTACGTTACCTTTACTTGTTTGTATCTAATATTTCAATGATAAATCTCAACAAAGAGAAGGTGGAATAATTGAGTTAGATTCGCATTGCGATCTGAATGCGTACAAAGCAGGCATGAAGCTTTACATTTATCTTAGGTATACTAGCTGTGTCCCGCGGTTTCACCTGCGTTAGTGTCCCGATCCCGTTGGAATTTCGTAAAACCTCTTTAAGTATATGATGCAGTCATCGTATAACGATGACTAAGTCATCTAGCTCGAGAATATCTCTCTGTTCTCTATCAGCGGTTGAGGCTGTGCGTTGATCAGTCAGTCAGTCCCTCAAGAAAAAGTGTTTTATAGATATAATATAGACCTACACACTATGTAAACTCCTGCTTTTCGCATTATGTATACAATTACTAGTAACTAATGGTATACAACTTTAATCTTTAATACTACCCGCTCGTGCTCTACGTGAAGTGTCGAGATATTTTATTGCAATTATTACATTCTACAGATTTTATTTGCTTATTTTGCAAATTAAATAGCTGAAATACACTAGCTCAATTTAAAACGGTCGTGAGTGTAGTGTTAACCGACGTTTCAGAACTGAATGGCACGGTACATCCTAATGTGAACAATTAATCGTATCATTATCGGTCCAGCATTTGGCAAGAGATTGATCTCGTGTCGACAGAAGTCGTGACGACAATACTAGCGCAATACAATCTACTATGTAGGTACCATGTGTGATTATATTATGTACCTGCCATGTACCAAATCTGCTTACATCATTAATTATTACTACCTATTGTACGTTTTAGTCATAAAGTACTTTATCGGAATTTGAGTAAGATTAGAACTACAAGATACTCCACCCTACTCGATGACTCGATGGACCGACGACGACATTGTAGCGGTCGCGGGGAGTCGTAGGAGGAGGTGGCTCGGGCGAGCTGTTTGTGGCGTCGCGCGTCGTATGGGGGAGGTTAGGTGAGGCAGTGGACGGATGAGGGCTGAGATTATGATGTTGATGATGACGGTACAAAATGCATTCATTGAGTAGAGTTAGGTGGTGGAGTAGGCGTAGGGTGCCGGACTACGGACGTGCCCGTATACTGAGGTGCCGGATTCATGACTACGGGAATATTATCGAGATAAAAAGTAGCCTATGTAGTCTAGGACTCCTATCTATATCTATAGCTATCTATATCCCAAGTTTTATCGCAATGCGTTCAGTAATTTGTGCGTATAAAGTCATATACATACATACATGTTACATGTTATTATTAGTTGGTAGCGACAAATTCTTTAAATTGTTCGAGTTGTATCAGTGTCGTTGTGATACAATGATGGCAATTATCATCTCAAACGTCAAGTTCATGTCTATTTGTAGATATTGAATATGCAGGTTCATTACGAAGTATTTAAACATTGTTGTTTGAAAATTAGATCAGTTTCTATCCAGAAGCATTAGAAAATGGGTTACATTGTATACTTTCTGTGGTTCTTTGGTGCGATGTTTTGTAACGGTAAGAAGAATTATTATATTTCCTTTCATTAAAAACTACGACAATGCAATTATACCTAAGTTGGTCGAGTCCTTAATAACTATGAAAATGTTTATAGATTGTCTAACGACAGCGCTTCGTCCATTGAAATCTGATGAGAGAATAGTAGGAGGTACCGAGGTAACTATCGAAGAGTATCCGTACATGGCATTCTTGAGGCTCTTCATCAACAGCACTCACTACCTGGACGGTTGTGGGGGATCCATCATTAGCCGGAGACACATCCTCACGGCGGCTCATTGCATCGTCAAGTTAGTCCACCAACTTACTCGATTGTCTGTCTGTACACTCTATAGTTTCAAACATTTAGATAATGTACCTACCTATTGCCTTCCCAGTGTGAACACAACATCTGTGAACGTGAGGATCGGCAGCACCGCGTCGGACGCCGGCGGCTACACATACGACACGAGCCTCTTCTCGATACACCCGTTGTACGACAGCCAGAACTTCGACTACGACGTGGCTATCCTGAGGATCCCGGGCGGAATGACCATCAACAACACCACTACTAAGATCATCCAGTTGGTGAGGAGGAACACTATCGTGCCCAACAACACGATGCTGACCGTCGCCGGCTGGGGAGACACGGAGGTATATATGTCATACACGACTAGTACCTATTACACTAATTGGGGTGGTGTGGGTCATGGAATGGTGGGCAAAATTAAAGAGGAAGATAGTCGGAAGTAC
Source organism: Idaea biselata (assembly GCA_958496205.1). Lineage (NCBI taxonomy): Eukaryota > Metazoa > Arthropoda > Insecta > Lepidoptera > Geometridae > Idaea > Idaea biselata. Next base: position 70,750 of record OY292400.1, on the reverse strand, counting down.
ACGGTGCATCGTTACAATTGAAAATTGTTTGCCGTCTATGAATTCGATGTTAGTAGTTAGATCCGAAAAAATAGTAGAGTAATTGGCTTATTCCCAATCGGGCCAATCTTTTTTCCTCAACGGGTCAAAATGTTTCAAGTACAAACAGCAAGAAAATACTGAGAATTTGTTTTTTTAAGCTATTGCATAGCTTTTTTCGCGGGCCTTGAGCTTTGATTAAACAAATTTCGTAACGAAAAAACCTAACACCCCCCACTCCGCCTACCATGTTTCCATGGTTACCATGTAGCTATTTAAAATATTGTAGTAGAGCCATATGATAGTGTCCTTTATCTATTTTTTTTTCGATCGTTCATTCGTTAAAAATAAGTAAGTAAACCCCTGGATGAGGATGGCACGGGATCATAAAGTATAGCAGAGCAGAGACTAGCAGTGGGAAGAAATAAACTGTGGACGACGAAGACGAATTAGGGTGAAGACGTTCCCTTTTGGAAATGACGCTACTTTTTCAGGAAGCGACTCGTGATAGTTGGTCTTGGTACGGAGCGCGCGCCACCACCAACTTGCGGGCGGTGACAGTACCGAGCATTACCAACGAGGAGTGCGAGAGTAAACTGAACCGCGACATCACTCCCAGGATGCTGTGTGCAGGCCTCACAGAGGGAGGGAAGGACTCGTGTCAGGTTAGATCTCTACCTCTACCGCTTTAAGCCAATGTGTTATCCATCGCTCGGTATCTGTTGAACCTACATAATTACAGTTATACAGTCGCCGTCAACTTACGAACCTTCTGACCTAAACTTGTATTGAACCGATCGACGATCGGAAGTCAAAGTGTAGGTATAAGCAAAATTTTCGATAACAATCGATTTATTACTTTTGGCTCGATCGGGATTAAACCCTACAAACGAGCTATTGCGGGTAATATCACTGACACCAAATCTTTGTAGGCAAAGTGGCCTTGATTTAATAACTGGAGTTATAGACCCGTATGGTTTGTTTGTTTGTTTGCACACCAGGGCGACTCCGGCGGTCCGGCGGTCAACGATGAGGTTCAGTACGGGATCGTGTCGTTCGGGTTCGGTTGCGCGCGCCCGGACTCCCCCGGGGTCTACACCAACATCACCAACTCCAGCATCAGGAGGTTCATCAGGATGAACACCAGAGTTTAATCGCATACTTTTAACGAATTAGAATATCACATTTTAAATAGTTAAACTGTAATTATAATAGGTAATAAATAACCTACCAAACGTAATGTTGTTGCAAAATGTTGATGAATTGCCAGTGATTGATCAATTTTATTGCTGTTTCAAATTACAGAGAGGTGCTTGCGCATCAAGAGATTATTGTGCGCTTCAAATAATTATATTAAGTTAAACATTGTCTTCTCTTTCTTTTCCTTACTCAAATTGTGATATAAGTATGTCAAAGTTACAGGTGGAAGGCATTTCAAATGTTGACACGTGTGCATCAGTGATCTGTACTATTGACGTTAAGGCATTGTATCTGTGTAGATAGGTATAGGTACCTACTATCCGCTGTACCGCGCCCGCGCCGCGTTGCGATGCGCGTGCGCACTTCTAGCCAGACTGCTAGATTTATGCAACGCATCACAGACGATACAATTATTATTATAATAGGTATCTAAGAAATATGTTCAGATGATATTATCAGAGACCTTGTTATAAATAAAAGCCGCACGTAAAAGATGTTAGATAAAGAGATTTGCATTTTTAATGAGATACAATGTTACTTACGGACATTTTGTAGTTTTTCAAATTTTTTGGAATAAACAACATTACGATCTATTTCAACATTAGATACAGAACAACTACAACACCTTGAGCGAAGTCGGGCGGTCGGACGGAGAGTACCTACCATTGATACTCACTCGGAGGTAGCTACAATTGATTTAGTTAATTGTGTAAAAGATGTTTGCCTTGTGCTAATTTGTAATGAGCTTAATATCTGACCGGAGCGCGATCGCGAGTGGAGCCGAGTGAAGTGGGTGCGCCGCGCCGCTCTAAGTGTACGTATGTTAGCACCTATGTAGGTATATCTACAGTACAACACAGTACAGATAGTCCACTCCATATGACGGTGTGGTGTGCAGTTCTCATAGATAATGTTTCGTAAGTAACATGTCACGATCGGCACCACCTGGCTTACATATTATGCAGTCGTTTATTGATTTGACATTAGTTAATCAATTTATTAATACAATGCGTACCTTTCTCATTCTTAACCATTTAGGTAAGCACTTTTAAACACTTGAACTATAAGATCTATGTCGATTCCCGAGTCATCTTAAGTTAAATAAGTCCCTTAGTTAGGGGATGTTTGGCAGTTCCTTTGTGAAAACGGGCATTAATAAATAATTAATTCTGTGAACAACACACAGCGCCATCTAGCCCCGTGGTAAGCGACTAAGCTTGTATTACGGTGAGTAGACAACGGATATAATACTTATATTTATTTTTCTTTTGTAAATACATACATATTATACATAGAGGGACACCCAGACCAGACACAAATATTTATTCTATAAGCATAAATACTTGCACCCGGCGGGAATCGAACCCGCAACCTCCTGCATTGCAGTCGCGCTTTCGCACGACGCGCCACAGAGGTCGTCTATTCCTAGTTTTTTATTACGCATTACTCTCCCATTCCTAGTTTTTTTCTTATAGCACTCGAAATTATTACTATAATTTAGTTATACTTATATAGCTAAATTATAGTAATTTAACAAGAAAGATTTTCAAAAATGAAACAAAAGACAACAAAAACAAACTAAATGGTCCATTTATTAGAACCTATAGTATAGGTACCTTTAAAGGTAGACAATATAACGCCTCAGGTGCTGATGAAATGCACCTAAAATTGCTATAACTGTTTCAATCACGTTGCAATTATCATTGTGTGTGATCTTAATGTTCTGTAATAAATCTACAAACTAGTGGGTATACCGGCCGACCCGCGCCCGCACCTTTACTTCTCTCGGGACCACGGAACGGAGTCTACGAAGTTCGGTAGCAGACAGGAGCGGTCGGCATCGACCACAGCACTCAATCTGTGGTGACACTAAATTCACTACCTTGTACGCCACCAAATTAACTAATCTAGGCGCAGTTGGGGGCGCTCGCGCTGTTCGTCTTGCATAACCTGTGGTTATCGTCTGCGCCCCGCGCACTACCGATCGACGATCACCGGCCGTTTCACAACCGACCGCATCTTACAGTCGAACTCATTTCGGACAAACCAGACCTACACTATGCTGATATTGTACAAACCGGAAAAGGTCCCCCTCATCGAACATTAATTTGAGTTCATAGAGACCCTAACCTAACCTAACAACATCTGAAATTGTAGAAAATACGATTCATTACATTTACGACGACTGACCTATGAAAGCGTAATAATTATGTTTAGTGAGGAAATGGACGTTTCTAAAATATAATTTATTGAATAATTTATCATAAATATTCATTACGCCAATTTTTACTCTGAGAACGGCTAACTATGCAAATATCAGACGACATTATGTCGAATGCACGATATGTTCCGATTGGTTCACTCAATGAATCCGAATCGACGAACGAATAACTTACATATTTTCATAAATAACAAGCTCTATGCTAATACGTTATCGTAAATCATTAATATGGTAGACTATTTCACTACCTATATATACCTGCATACGCACTATACATAGATTATTTACATACTAATTTGAAGAAAAGTACTTCCGGTCTTGGGATGCCGTATACCCAACGTACCTCAAGAAAAACGAGAAACGGCATTTATTTCCAAATTACTACTGAACAAGGTATTTCCAAATAAATAGGCGGCAATATAAATTAACCTCTAAATTGTAAGTGGGCCTGTACTGTGCGAGTCAAAAGTCAAGTTTCATTTAGTAACTGCAAAATGGCAATACCAACCTATAATAATAATAATAATTAAAAACAAACTAATTAGTAACAGTAAACTACAGGAAATAAGAAACGAATTAGACAATAGTCAAATAAATAGGCACAGCTCCCCAGATAGATCTAACACAATAACTAATCAAGATAATATAAATATAAACAACATTCCCCACCAACTGACTAGCCCCCCACCACCTTGTCATCGACAATCATCAGATAATTACCCATTACAATCATCTAACACACCTGTGACCCACAACCTGAATAATCATAATATGCTTAGCCAAGTATCTACAAATAACATAAGATTCACCAGCAATTTGGATGAGTCTAAAATACAAATAGAATTTCAAAACGCTTTTGATAAATTTCAACACACTAACCCCATTAACCGACCCTATATCCCTAAACAGAAATCCTCCAGGAAATTAGCTCAAATAGTTCAATTTATCGACACCAAAGTTCTCCCGAATCATTTACCTACAGATTTAGACTTCATGACCATCCAAACAATTACATATGCTGCGGCTTACACGGCTGCTATCTGCAACGGCGCAAAAATTACTGAAACCGATAATAACGAAGACCGACGACGAGAAAAGCGTAAGCCGTCGTGGCAAATTAGACTAGAAAACAAAATAAACGATTACAGAAAATATATAGCTAGATTAACTCATTACATACAAGGTAATAGAAATAGAAGAATTTTAAAACATGTTGACTTCATTAAAAACAAATATAAAACACATTCACGGCATGAAGAACCTAATCTCTCAGATAATCAGTACTTGGACACATTGAAACAAAAACTTAATGCAGCCTCTAGCAGATTAAAGAGATATCTTTCGTGTACATTAAGAAAAACCCAAAACAGACAATTTACAAATAATGAAAAACAGTTTTATAGAAAACTTACAACAGACACACAGCACACTCAGAACCCCCCAACTACCCAAAGATTTGCTCACCCAGCTGATCTCCACAATTTTTGGACAAATATCTGGTCAAATCCTGTGGAGCACAACCAAACGGCTGAGTGGATCCAAAATGAAGCTCATAACACTGAACTGATTCAAGAAATGGAATTTCAGCACATACCCCTTGATATATTTGTAAAAGCACTCAACAAAGCCCACAACTGGAAGGCGCCAGGATCAGACAATATTCATAATTATTGGTATAAAAAATTCACTAACCTCCGACCTCACATTTATAAACATATCAATAATTTTATTAAAACTCCTGCATCCATGCCAAAATACATAACCCAAGGTGTAACTTATATGATACCAAAAGACAACGACTACCAGAATCCAGCTAAATACAGACCAATTACCTGCTTACAGACCATATACAAACTCCTTACATCATGCATTTCTGAACTTATTTATAACCACGCAGCAAAATATAATATCCTCACAGAAGAACAGAAGGGGTGCCGCAAGAACTCTCAAGGCTGCAAAGAACAACTTGTAATTGACGCAGTTGCAATGAAACATGCACTTACCAATAAAAAAAATATCCATACCATGTACATTGATTACCGAAAAGCATTTGATTCTGTCCCCCATTCCTGGCTACTGTATGTTTTAAAAAGCTATAAAATAAACCCTACCATTACAAACTTTTTGGAAAATATTATGCCTCATTGGAAAACCAAACTAAAGCTCCTTGATAGTTCTTGTGAACCCTCTGAAGTCATACCTATTCGTCGAGGAATATTCCAAGGAGATGCCCTCAGCCCTCTTTGGTTCTGTCTGGCCCTCAATCCATTGTCTAAACTGTTAAGTGCTACTCAAAGCGGAGTTTCTGTCAAAATTGGTTCTGAACATACTACACTCACCCACCTCATGTATATGGACGACATAAAACTCTACAGCCACTCCAAAACCAATCTCCACAATCTAGCGGACATCACCCAAACATTTTCACAAGATATACAAATGGAATTTGGTATAGATAAATGTAAAACATTCTCAATAGAAAAGCGTCAAGTAACACAAAATAGCTTCACTCTAGCAACTGGTGACTCTATAGATGGATTAGCAGAAAATGAACTATATAAATATTTAGGTTTTCAACAGGCATTACAAATAAACCAAAAAGAAACTAAAGCTAATATTACATTAAAATACAAACACAGACTCAACAGTATCCTCCGATCCAAACTTAACTCAAGAAATCTGGTCAAAGCTATTAACACTTTTGCCATACCAATTTTGACATATTCATTTGGAATAATAAGCTGGACTCAAACCGACCTCAATAAATTACAGACCACAATAAATACAAAAATGACAGCACATAGAAAACATCACCCCAGATCATGTATCCAAAGACTTACCTTGTCAAGAAATGAAGGCGGAAGAGGCATCATAGATATAGTTAACTTACATAATAAACAAATAACATCTCTCAGGGCATATTTCCGTAACCGAGCCGAAAATTCAACACTACACAAATTAGTTTCCCTGGCAGACAAACGAACCACTCCACTTAATTTACATAACATTAACCCTCAACCAAATGAAAAAATTAAAGACACGAACCAAAAGATCGAAGAATGGAAGCAAAAAAGCCTTCACGGAAGACACTGGCAAGACCTTCAGCAGCCACATGTCGACAAAGAAGCGTCGAACGCATGGCTGCAGCGAGGAGAATTGTTTCCAGAAACTGAAGGTTTCATGCTGGCCATTCAAGATCAAACAATAGAAACTCGAAACTATCAGAAACATATTATCCGCCTACCAAACTTGCCCACAGATTTATGCCGTCGATGTCATAGCAGCTCCGAAACCATTCAGCACATAACTAGTGCTTGCCGATCCATTGTCCAAACGGACTACAAACATCGACACGATCAGGTTGCAGCAATCATACACCAACACCTAGCTTATAAATACAAGTTTATCCAAGAAAAAGTTCCCTACTACAAATATACACCAAACGCAGTTCATGAAAATAGTGAATATAAATTATACTGGGATCGAACAATCATCACAGATAAAACAATACATTTTAACCGCCCTGATATCACAGTCTTTCATAAACTCACTAAATCTGCACATTTAATAGACATCGCCGTTTGTAATACCCATAATATACTGACTACTCACACTGAAAAAATTGCCAAATACTCAGACTTATCAATTGAACTAAAAACCCAATGGAATGCCACTAACGTAAAAACCATCCCAATTGTTATTTCATCGACAGGTGTAATTCCAAAATCCCTTCACACAAGCCTAACTTCGCTTGATTTGCCGAAATCTGCCTATGTCTTGCTACAGAAAGCGGTAATACTGAACACATGCCGAATAGTTAGAAAATTTTTATCCCTCCCAACCTAAATTAAAACGCAGTATAACGCACTTGGCTTTGGCCCGTGTAAAATCTACCTCTATAAAAAGAGAGAAAAAATCTATAAACCGAAAAATAATAATAATAAATAGCTTTATTTCAGACATAGTCCATAGTACACACAAGTGAATAGTAAATAAGTAAATAGCAAATAATAACAATTAAGTAATGATACTTCTGACTTCAATTATAAAGTATAAATATTCGTCTTATTAAATGAATAAACAAATATTCTAATACTATATGTAGGTTACACTGTCAACTGACAATTTTCAGCCAGTCTTTAAACGTGTCTGACGTCAAGAGCCTGCTGCTCAACTCCCTCACAATCTCGTTTTTACACCTGTCAACTCTGTCCTGAAAAGAGGCTATCCTATGTCTCACAACAGCAACAAACGTGTTAACGCGCGCCTCGTAGAACATTTCCGTAGCACTACAATAGCGCGGAAGGCCCATGAGCTGCCTAAAAGTGTTGTTGTACTGCACACGTATGCTGTTATGAGACCTTTTAGTATAGCAGGTCCAGAGCTGACAAGTGTAAAACACCTGACAGAAGGACTTGAACAGCGTTATCTTGACGTCATTGTCAGCTTTAAAAAATCGCCGAGCCAGCATATTGCCAACAACCGAAAGGGCTCTCCGCTGTCTCTCAATGTCCTCGTCATCTTTTAAATCACTCGTCACGACATGACCAAGGTATTTGAACCTATCCACAATCTTAACCTGTTGTTTGTTTAAATAAACATGAGGTACGTTCACAGGGCTCCTACCATACTTAAAAACTACCATTTCAGTCTTTTTGATGTTATAAATAAGGTTGTGTGACAAAGCATATTTTTCACAAATGGCGATCAACTTACGCAACCCCTTGATTGAGGGACTAATCAGCACCATGTCATCAGCATAACTTAGATTGTTGACATATCTATTGCCCAGTTTCAGTCCGACTGCGGTGCTGCTTAGTTCCTCAATCAAGTTGTTGACATACACATTGAAAAGCTCTGGGGAGCTCAGGCCACCCTGTCTTACGCCACTTTTCAACTGATAAGCGTCCGACATCATATTTCCCCATTTTACATGACTCTCCTGTTCACAATACCAGTATGCCAAGAGATTTGTCACATCATCACATACTCCATGCAGCCGCAGCTTTTGCCACATTTTCTCATGTTGAATTGTGTCAAAAGCGCGGCTGAGGTCAAGGAAACACGCATATGTAGTGGTCTCTCTACTTCTATAGAATTTCACAACCTGTTTTAGTGAGAAAATAGCCAAATCCGTGGACACATCCGGCCTAAACCCAAATTGTCCATCATCTATTGTTAATTTTGCTTTCAAATTCAAGAGTAACATCTTTTCAAACACCTTGGCCACCACCGTGGCGAGTGATATTGGACGGTAATTGGCCACGCTCGATATATCACCTCTTTTATCTTTGAGAACCGGAACCACCAGAGTACGTATCATATCCTTAGGCAGATATGTATGCTGTACACAAAGCGAGTAAAACGTACAAAGCACTTCAGTAATGAGGGGCCCAGCGTGACGCAAATGCTCCACGCTTAGCCCATCATGTCCGGGAGACTTTCCTCTTTTCATACCTTTCAAGATATTTATAATATCTTTTCTTTGTATGAAGAGCAAGTCTCGCGCCCTTGTACATTCCACTCCCCTCTCATACAAGAGCGAGGTTGAAGAACTCGAGGAAGGAGAGGTTGCACGGGTTTGAGTAAAATCTACATTAAAAAAGTCCCGAAAAATATTAGCAATATTCCTCGGCTCCTTTTCACCACCTATGCTAACTGGTAAACCTGTCTTGGGGTTGAGTTTTTTTACCTCTTTCCAAAATTGCACAAAATTATTATCCTTTCTGTTGCTAGCCAGAATATTCATCTTGATTCGCTCCTGATTTTGCCTAACACTTTTGAGTGCTCTTTTAAATTCTATGCGCGAAACTTTCATATTTTCGAAATATAATCCCGAGCGTGGCCTACCAGCCTCGAGCCACTCCCGATATTGTTGTCTTGCTTTTTCATGTAAAGGCTTGACATGGTGATTCCACCCAACGATTTTCTGTTTTTTATTAGTCCTAATATTACTTGACATTTTGGCAGCTGTTTGTAAAATATTAATTAAATCATAATAATATCTATCAATTAAATTTTTATGCATAACATTTCTACACTTATTATCACAGTCAGAACAATTCAACGAATAATATTCTTCATTCCTTAATAATAATAATTTCTCATCGCAAATTTTTGTATACATTTCAATTTGATCTGCCTCACGAGTACCCCACGCGTAACCTAAGGTAAAGTTATTATTTGTTTCATACTTTGTTTTGGAACGTACTCTTTTTAGATTGCATTGTATAGTTAACGGTAAATGGTCCGAACAAAACACATCATACAGTATAGACACACTCACGACAAGGTCCGACGCAGCCGTAGTCACGAGGCAGTGGTCGAGCCAGCTGCACGTCCCGTGCGCCTCGCTCACATACGTATGCTGTCCCGAGTCGATTGACAATGAATCGTAATCTGCACAACGTAGTGTATTCTCCCTACAATAATCTAACAGCTCCTTACCGAACAATTTACCGTTCTGCGCGTTAAAATCGCCCAGTACAAAAACACTCTCCACATCACAGCTGTCTATTACGGCACTAACACTTGCTAAGCACTCGGTAAATTCGGGAAGATTGTCAATATCATCCGTCGGCATGTAGACACTAAAAACCAGCAGCTCACGATCTCCAGCTGTCAGTTTCACCGCCACCATTCTTTTATTAAAACATGGAATAATTTCTGCGCACGGGAAGATCGACTTATCCCAGAGAAGACCAACCCCTCCATAAGGCCTCCCTCGCAGTATCCCATTCGACGCATCCATGGCTGAAACACCATGACACTCAAATCGAGGGTTCACAGACCTAAGCATGTCCAAGTCATGTTCAAACAGCCATGTTTCTTGTAACGCAATAATCTGGTATTCCGTACACAGCTTCTTAATATCGTCAATTGAAGTTTTAAGGTTCTTGCAGTTGTACGTAACTAATGTAATTAATTTGTTGATGTCACAATCCATAATAATTGAGTATAAAGAACGGTAAATTATATGCCTGGTTGGCTTACGTCACTCCTCTGGTGTCGCTCTCGGTATCTCCTGAACACTAAACCCTCGGGCCAGAACTCATTTTTCAAAAATGTACTCAGTTTAGACTGGTGTATTGTGATCTTGTACGAGTCAAAATTAGTTTCTCTAGTTTGTGTCAGCTTTTCAATACCTATACACTCTTCCTTCATTTCCTTTATATGTTCTTTTATATCATTTTCAGTAATATTCTTACGGAGTCGGGACAAATAAATATACGCAAATGTATCCGCCACCAACAACTTTGTACTTGTATTTTTCAGTATAACTACAATACTTATACTCTCCTCGGTGAGCAAGTCCGATTTGAACTTGACCGATTTTATTAATATAGGAATCACAAAAATTGCCACTGTTATACATATATCTACCTAACAAGCGCCGAGGCGCACAACTACAAGGCAACCTGTGTATGATGAAGCATTGTGGGAATGGCATTATATTATATTATTTGTTTTTGGTACCTACCTAGAGAAGTTTAAAAAAAAGAAAGTCAAATTTTTCGAAATTCAAAGGTCAAAGTTTATGGACAGAGTGTTGTGTAAAATATACATTAAATAAAATGATTCAAGTCGATCGTCCACCGCGAATTGAACTTAATTTATCTTAGCTTCGTATAGTTGAGAGTCAACTATTCCTATAAGGGTGTCCGGGAGTGAGTGGCTAATCCTGCACGTGCTTGTCCCGGGCGAGGCGGAAGTCAACCCCCTGAATTTCAGTTCTATAGTCTAAGTTTAAGTCGTTCGAGCCATAAATCGTCCGTCCGTCATCGGTGGGATGGTTGACTTTGTTTGAACACCACAATTAGAGCGAGAGGTACACTCTCTCACCTTCCTCTCCTTCTCTACCACTACTACACTCTACTAGCACCACTACCTAACTATAGGTTTAAAGGTTTCATTAAGTATGGAATATAATTCATTAAAACGTGTCATACATAAATGTATAAGTACGACAAGTAAAATAGAAAAAAGCTTTTAAGCATTCGAGTTGATTCATACATTATCCCTTATTGTGTAACACAACTGCTGTCAGTTGTCCAAACAATTATCATTATAATTATTATAAACTTTAAAAGTTATTCAAGCTCCATATACGAGTACCGCAGTAGGTATGGTTTAATGAAGTTATTGTCTGTGTGATTAGATTAGCCAATAGCAGTCTACTCGTAGGTAGGTATAATATAGGGTGCAGCAGCTGTGGTGAGCTGGTTTAACGGTCATAACGAGCGCATTATGGGCTATTATGCGAAATCGGTTCAAAAAGGAGCACGCTAATTGGCATCAATTTATTTTGTGATATAAAGGTCGCGCCGGACAGCCGTCAACCGACGCACGCGCTACTAAGGTATGGTTTGGTTCGGACGGAGTACGGAGCGAGTACTACCAAACCATGCCTTAGTAGACTATAGACTAACTGGTCACCCAGAGCTCGTCGATCCGGTCCTCGAATGCTCGCTGTTCACACGACTATCGATCGGAATAGAAACAAAAATTAAAGCAAAAGCTTGAAACGTTTACAAATTATCTTACACTTCTACAAACAATCAAATATTTTCAGTGTAACTAACGTCATAAAGATTTTCATGAACCTGACGAATTTAGTAACTGACGAGTTAGGGAACTGATGAGTGCGTATTAGGTGCGTACCGTTTGTTTGTATAGAGGTGAGCGAGAGATGTAGCAGTATCGAAACAATGCTACTTGATTGGCAGAACATGACAATGAAGGCAACAAATACCCTGAAACTTTTCTTGTCATATTGTAGGTACTCGTACTTCGTCGATGTCAGATACCTACATAGTGAGCTATAACCTACACGCAGTCCATATTCAGACGGGATTGAAATGTGATGATTTATTCAAAGAATTCAGATTTAACATGGAAGGGCAAGTTGTTGAACCAGTTTTTGTCAATTAAAAGTCAGTCTTCGGTGAACATTTGCAGCGCGAAATATTAGATGTTGTCCAACATGTTGTCCATTTGAGGATGTAATAAATAATTCGAATGAAGTAAATAGCTGCATTACCGACACCCTTAGCTACTTTACTATATAAAAACGTTTATGAGAATTCTTATTGAGACGTTTTAGATAGTTTGTCCACGTGCCCGCACCTGAATGGAGTCCACACGATAGTCTAATAAGTACCAACTAATCTGTCAATAAATTGCAACATTGTCTCGGAGCTAGATTTTATCTACAATCACTTAATGACAGGTTTCGATAAACTAACATTATTAGAATAGTATTACCCACCGACCTGCCTACATGCAGGCATGTTTTATGTCTCAAGACTTACCAATAATGCTCGACAACATTCGGCCGACCGACCGGATGTTAGAGGTATATAACGAGTAAGTATATAGTGCGTGGTCTTATTTCAATTAATAGTAAATGAGCAATTAAGAGTGATGTATGTCTGTCCTCAGTCCTGGGCCCGCGGCGCTCGATGCCGACTAGTCGCTCGCCGTGTGCTCGCTCGCTCGGTGAAGAGACCTCGGTCTACATACCTACTAACTTCGTCGGATTACTAGATCATGTGATCGAATGATCTTTACACGTCTTGCCTCGTTTACTCCTCTGCGTGCAATTTAAGTGAATTTTGCATCATACGAATTAATAATGTGAGAAAGTTTCATATAAGTACGTTTACCTTGTTTGGTTGATTGGTTAAGCTTTATTTTGGTCGTTTAGCTAGCTAGTGACGATATACTAGGTAAAGGCATACATTAGCTAACCTATTGATGATTAACATTAACAAATGTGAACTTCGCCGCGTCGTCGTCCCGACCACCTGTCTCGTCCTTAAATATTGACATTTTGGAGTAAGTACCAAGTTGTTAACTTCAGTTCTGTTTCGCTGATTCAGCAGATTGCAGCGAGTGAGGCAACCCATCCAACCTAGTTAGATCTACTTATTTGCCCGCTCGAGTTTGCTAAGATGAGAACATAGTTATAAAATATTGCCTCATACATTGACTAAACTAAAAGATGACCTTCAAAAACGTCCATCGTGATGCTATTCTCTCGGGTGTTCACATGAAGCAGTGTCTACCTACAGTGAGGCTGTACTACAGTAGTTGAGACATCGCTCGCGCTCGCGCTGCTCCTCGCGGCTCGCGTCGCCCGACGAAGGCCGCACCACCACGTGAGCCGTATATACTATTTGTGCAACGTTACAATGAGATCGTATCTCACTAAACTCTACTAATGGTTGTATTGAACCATAATGGTCGATCGTGGCGAGCGCCGCATTTATCTGCCTTTCATTGTAGCTTTGTTAACGTTTTAAAGCTCCTTCACAGTGACAACTGTTACAAATAGCTTCGATGTCCGTGACCACAATCGCTTTACAACTGACTGCGCACCAAAAGGTGTGATTATGATATTTTACCCTTTGTTAAAAAGTATATATTGGAAATTATCCTATTCATAAATTTACCGTTTGTATCCACTACTAGTCCCGCTTATTGTGGGAATCTCCGTGGTGGCCAGGTGGTCGGCTGAAGGCTACTGAAATACACCAGTGAGCCTTCAGCCTTTAGCCATTTGATGGTCCTTAGTTAATAAAAATATTTCCACTGACTTGACACTACACACGTAAAATCACGAGGCGCACCTAGTTTTACATATACAGAGAAAGAATTTTAGGTTTTCGTATTGTAGTTTTTCTAAATTATATTTTGACCTAGTTTTTTATTAAGTATTAGAAATTGGGTGTAATATAATAAAATACGACCAATTATAATTTAACGAGCTGCTTATTGCATCCTTCTCGGCGAGGCAGGAACCGAGCTGCATCTGTGATTTGATTGCCGAAACAGTTCCCACTCGCTTTTGGTATGAAACAAGTCTAGCAACTAGAGGCGACACACCTAAATTGTCTTACTTATACTTAGTTAATAGTTCCATTGACTGTTTTATTTCTCGCACTCTTCATACGAACTAAGTAGTTTATAATGTTTTCTCAAACTTACCCTATATTCGCATCAGGACATTGAGTTATTAACTTATTATGTACCTACATAATAAATAACTCAATGCATCAGGATAACTATTTTACTGAAGTAACAATTTCTATGTAAATGTTTTCTGCACAGCAATGTGAATGTCTACTATTGTAATACAAGCAAGGCGACAACAAAACTCTGTGCCCGTGCGCTTGCGCCGGCGACGACGACGGTTGTCGGTGAATCTCAATGAGCTTGCGGTGTTTTACGAAACGCAACTGACACCCACACATATTTTTGTAAATATCCACATATAATTAAGTTCGTTTAGAATCGACACAGTGATTAGTGGTAATCCATGAATCAAGTCATTTTATCTAGACTAGAGCATAGCACCGTCACGTTCTTATAACATGGATCTAAATTATATTCATTGTGAGCCATGTCTTGTAATTGTCCGTCAGTCGGTCAGTGGTCAGATAATAATGTATTCAAAGGTAAAGGTGACCGACTCACCTTCTCACATTATTGGTGTGTGGGTGTGGGAACCCAACTGTGGGGCTGTTAAAATCGTCTAACAGCCCCAAATTGCTTTCCCATCAGTACATAATAAAATAAATCATAATAATCATTTATTGGCCATGTCATAACATTTTGCAATATCTCAATAGTGCCCATAGTCTCAATGAAACCACCATTAGAAGCTGCAACACGTGAACGGTGACGATCGGTTGTTGACACAACAAATACTTACTTAACTCCTGGTGGGTTAAGTAGGTATTTGTTGTGTCTACACGTCTGGGGTTTTAGTTCAGTCAGTGTTCTAATATAGAATAAACTGGAAGTATATAGTAGAATGTCGGGAGAGTGTCTTCTATAAAGCGGTCGCGGTATATGGCCAGTAAGTGTATCTTTAAGAAGGCAACGGAACGTTACGAAATAT
>OY292400.1:33342-55206 GCA_958496205.1 Idaea biselata | reverse complement strand
GTCCAAATGGTACCCGGAGATCAAGCACCACTGTCCGGACGCGCCCATCATCCTGGTGGGTACCAAGATCGACTTGCGCGATGACCGCGAGACGCTGTCGCTGCTGGCGGAGCAGGGGCTGGCGCCGCTGCGGCGCGACCAGGGCCAGAAGCTGGCCAACAAGGTGCGCGCCGTGCGCTACATGGAGTGCAGCGCGCTCACGCAGCGCGGCCTCAAGCAGGTGTTCGACGAGGCGGTGCGCGCCGTGCTGCGCCCCGAGCCCATGAAGCGGCACCAGCGCAAGTGTCTCATCATGTAGGCCGCCGCGCGCCATGCCCGGCCCCGTGCCATACACGCGAGCGCGCGCGCGGACGCCGCGGCCGACAGTCACGCGGCCCGCGCCACGCCTCAAGCCAAAGATTACCTCGTCCGGGTTCCAGGACATGTCTCTCTGACCACAATGGGTATTCATTTTCTTTATTATATTATGTACTAGTATGTACGTGTTGTCGTTCGAGCGGGACTCCCGTTTGGACTCTTTAACATGTATGTATTAATAAGTAATTAATAATGAATGAAACTAAAAATATAACAATGATCTGACAGAATGTAGACGGCGTGTCTTCAACCTCGATCCTCAGTCGGCAGTAATATATCTGAACTCACTCTCATACTCCCCGATGTCTTACTCTGATGATTACTGTGGAGGATCGAATGAACGAACGCAATACTTACGCTATTAGGGCCAGAATATTTTTGTATTAAAAATTATAGATTTAAGGATAAAATTGCATTTATTTAATGAAAGATTATGGCCGAACGTGAAGGCGTCACGAGTCGCGACGCCCGGCGGCCGTCGTTGGGTTGCTTCTATCTGGAAGTTTGATGCTTCCTTTTGTGTGATTGTTAATTAATCTGAATATTTGACAGTCGCCACCAATTTCCACTGAGAGTTTTAAAATTGATAATTTATTATTTTGGATTGTTTTTGTTTCGATTAAGTCAGTAATTCAATCTCTACACACTACATGTTGATGATAAATGAACCATCAATTTTAAAACTCTACAGTGGATTCCCACTTTTATTTACTGACTGACTGTACATAGAAGAGTGTTTGTAGCTGAGCTGTTATAAGTTGTAACACAACCGACAGGCAGAACGGATCTGTTATCATTGGGTCCGTAATTTTTATGCGAAAAACACATGCTCGATTCATGGATGATCGACTGACTGAACGATTGTTCGAATGGACTTTAGTGCGAAACAACTTTTTGCCGAAAATCGCTACATCGAATGAACAATTTATCGAAAATTTATTGATCGAGGGACTGCTTTTTCGAAAGTTGATACAAATGTTGTCATTAAGACCAAAATGTTGCCTATCTAAAACGTTCAACAACTGTGAAGCTGAAATTGTGAAATTTACATTAATAGGTAGTTTTAGGAATGTAACTAATACGTCCACAAACACTGCCATATCCTTAAAAGTGTCTCCTCCCTAAGGGTCCGTTCACACAGACCGGTTTGAAGAGGAGAGTCGATTTTTTATGCTTTTTAAACAGAGTTTTGAACTATTGTAATAATGTTTATTTTTACATGTCACTTCTTTTATTATTGAGATTGCTTGAGAGCAAACCCTTACAATAAGACAAAACTCTGTTTTAAATGTCATAAAAATCTGCCCTCCTCTCCGAGCCGGTCTGTGTGAACGGACCATAACTCGCCTACGGCGTTAAGTTATTGTACATCGCAATAACGAACGCAATAGACGAGTAATCTGTGTAATTCTGGTAATATATTAAACAAGATAAATATCCCGTTATTAAATACTATTTGCAGTTATTTGTATTAAATACTTTTTTTAATTTATTTATAACTGGATTTTTTTTT
Source organism: Idaea biselata (assembly GCA_958496205.1). Lineage (NCBI taxonomy): Eukaryota > Metazoa > Arthropoda > Insecta > Lepidoptera > Geometridae > Idaea > Idaea biselata. The sequence continues at coordinate 53,336 of OY292400.1, read as the reverse complement.
ATAGATTTTAGACAACATATAAATAAATAGGTGTACATGTTTGTAACTTGTTATTAATTATTTTAAATATGGATGAGGTCAATGGTTTCTGATACAATGTTTGTAACTTGTTATTAATTATTTTAAATATGGATGAGGTCAATGGTTTCCGATACATCGAGATTTAAGACTTCACAGTTGTTGAACGTTTTAGATAGGCGACATTTTGGTCTTAATGACAATATTTGTATCAACTTTCGAAAAAGCAGTCCCTCGATCAATAAATTTTCGATAAATTGTTCATTCGATGTAGCGATTTTCGGCAAAAAGTTGTTTCGCACTAAAGTCCATTCGAACAATCGTTCAGTCGATCATCCATGAATAGAGCATATGTTTTTCGCATAAAAATTACGGACCCGTTATCATCTGTCAGTGCAAGAAGTGAGCGAGTAGGCCCCGTTGCCCTCGCAACCGCCTCCCGAGCCGCACTAACCCCCGCGAGCCGCACTAACCCCCGCGAGCCGCACTAACCCCCGCGAGCCGCACTAACCCCCGCGAGCTGCACTTACCCCCGCGAGCCGCGAGCTGCGTGCTCTCTGTAGATTCGTCAAGTCGCGCGTCTCAACTCATGCGCCCGCGCGAATTGCCACCTTCCGATTTTATCTATTTTTCTTGTCCTCAACTTGCTTACAAATTAAAAGTGTCGTTTTTTTTATAAAAAAAACTTGTAAAAAATACAATAGAGTTACAGTTCCCGGCAAACAACTTGGAAAATTTTGACGTGGAACTTACCCCGTTTGCGGAGTACATTTTACATGCTACTTCTATGAAAAATCGACTTCTGGGCATCCGCCATTTTATTTGTAGATGTTTGCCGGGACCTGGAGGGTTACTTCGGTTCGTTTCGATACGACAACGATACTGTCATAACGATGGTTCTACTGTCACCCTACTATCAAAATGTGACAGTAGAATCATCGTATGACAGTATCGATGTCGTATCGAAACGAACCGCAGTAACCCTCCTGTAATAACATTAGCTCAAGTAAAATAGGTATGACGGTCGTCATCACCGTTCCTATGTTAAGACGACTGTCACTTGTGTAAAAGTTTGCAAGTTGTGTGGAAGGACTAGCTCTTGGTCTACTCAGTCCTTCCTTGCAGTCTGGGAGACTAGGACTAGGAACGTGCCTTGCTTCCTGAGACGAACGGTGTCTACGAGCGACGCTCGCGCTGCTCTCTTAATGATATTTCCTCTTATCTGTCCAGTAGCCTTCTAAAGGTCTTATTTATTATTTAATTGTTCTTTATGTTTACATAAATTCTAAGACTTATTATTAACCCTATGCTATGACATTTTATGGGTTTTTAAAGTGATGTATTTTTTTAAGCGAGTTGACGACAAGAAAAGTAGTTAAAATCGGAAAGTGTCAATTCGCGAGCGTTAACAAGGTTTAGACGAGCGACTTGACAAATAAGTCTCCCCGTTTGATCTCGGCATTTGCTCTAACAAGGCAGCTCGGCTGGCTACACTTTATAATACTATAATTTGCTAAATGACTAAGAGTTCCCAGAATATTAGACAATTTACTTAAAAAACTACTTTTTATAGAGGTTTATTCCACTTTGATCACCCAGGTGATTTCAGTCGACATAAGTAGTGTCCTATGATCACCTTGGAATTAAATCACCCAGGTGATCAAATGCGACTTTTTATTTTCGTGTAGTGGACTTTTATCACCTACTAAACCATGCTAATAAAAACTTTCAAATTAACACACAACATAATATTTCAATCAGTTTAATGTTATTTACACAATTTGTATACATTACATTAAATCACTGGGTCTATTAGTTTAAATAGTATTGATTGTATGATATTATAATGTCTCAACATAAATAAAAAAGTTAAAATATAAGGGTTTCTTTTTACCTTTGTAGTACGGAACCATAAAAAGAACAATTATTAACTGTGGGTACAAACAAAATAAAATAAAGCTTTGAAAATCATCACAACTTTTCGAGAAAATGGCCAATAGAAATGTGACCATTAACTAGTTCCATTTGACAGTCTTCTTTAAATATTTTGCGGTCTTTTGCAGGAGTCGTTTTCGATGTGGAAGAACACTCACCATGATCAATATTTAAATTTTGTTTTAAACGCAGCTCATAAATAATTCGTCTTTTTTCAACGCATTAAGTAAATGAATAATATTAGCCTTACGACGAAGTACAGAGGCGTTTATCTTGTGGTGCCACCCTTCTAAAAAGTTTGTCGTTTGGTGACGCTCGCCCCACACTCGTAAGAATATCGAGATCAAAATTGGCCTATGTTACTCAGGGTGAATGTAGCTTTCTGTTGGTGAAAGAATTTTTGAAATCAGTCAAGTCGTTTTTGAGTTTATTCATTACAAGCATACAGACACACACACACACAAATACAAACCTTTCTTCTTTATGATATAAGTGTAGATATGTCATCCACAAATGCTTTAATCGAAAATATTTAAAAACATAGCGTCATAAAACAAAAGCAACATTTTTTTCGTTTCTTATAGGTCTAATTAAGTAGGTAAGGTAATATTAAGTTGTGTGTTAATTTAAAAGTTTTTATTAGCATGGTTTAGTAGGTGATAAAAGTCCACTACACGAAAATAAAAAGTCGCCTTTGATCACCTGGGTGATTTAATTCCAAGATGATCATAGGACACTAGGTACTTATGTCGACTGAAATCACCTGGGTGATATGATTCCAAGGTGATTTGAGGACACTATTATGTCGACTGAAATTACCTGGGTGATATCACCCAGGTGATCAAAGTGGAATAAACCTTTATAGACAGCTTTGTTTTATAAATAACTTACATAGGGAAATAAAGCTTTGAAAATAACGTTTTCTGTATATAAATACATAATATCTTTAACATATTTATAATTATTACCAAATAAGAGCTAATTGCGCATTTTATAACTTATTTTATATTTTTTTTATACTTATGATTTTAACTTGTGTAAAAATATTATATAAATAAATGCACTTCTTTATAAATTATAAAGATTTTTTATTTAGGTACAATAATTTTCATAATAGAGTCTGACCAGTGAGTCGTGGCAGTTGAAAACAAGCGGCAATTTAAAAAAATCTTCATGTGTCGACACTGTGATGTCATGACGATACATAGAAAAAATAGATTTGATACTTTTTATTAATTTACTTTTAATAAAAAGTATCAAATCTATAACTATCTAATTATTACTAACACATGAAGAATTTTTAAAATTGTCGCTTTTTTTCACTGCCACGACTCACTGGTCAGACTCTACCTACCTATAATAAAAAATAAAATAGGTAAGTCAAGACATGAAATTTTGCAGACACCCTATACCCGTGGTCGTCAAACTGCGGCCCGCGGGCCGCATGCGGCCCGCGGCCGGGTTTTGTGCGGCCCGCGCGCGACAAAACAAATTATATCAATAGTCAACTTAGTAAAGTTTTGGGATTTTGACGCGAATTTGTATGTGTATACTGAAGGCACGCGAGCTCACACTGACAACATACAATAAAATTAAGCTAAACCAGCGCTCGTGAGATACAAGGCTACATAAGAAATATCAAATACGATTTGATTTTGGAAAAAGTACCTAGCAACTAAAAACGTTTATTTATTTATTTCTGTGAGACTTCATTTTCGAAAATAAGTTAAAATAACGCCTGAAGTTTGAAGTCGTGCAGTTTTACGTAGGATTTGTTTATAATTTACATTATAAACAAACATAACAATAAGTTTATAATTTACATTATAAACAAACATCACAACAACAAATATTACATCAGCCTGACTTCAGACTTCACTGATTTTTTTTATTTCAATTACTTTTTTTCGTTTTTAATTTTATTAAATTTAATTTTTATTTAAATAAATAAATAAATTCTGTGAACAACACACAGTGCCATCTAGCCCCGTGGTAAGCGACTAAGCTTGTGTTACGGTGACTAGCCAACGCATGTAATACTTATATTTATTTTTCTTTTGTAAATACATACATATTATACATAGAGGGACACCCAGACCAGACACAAATATTTATTTTTTAAGCATAAATACTTGCACCCGGCGGGAATCGAACCCGCAACATTCTGCATTGCAGTCGCGCTTTCGCACGACGCACCACAGAGGTCGTCAGACCAGACCGGACCGCAGGTCGGATTTCATCAGTTATAGCGCATATCTGCTGAAATTAAAGCCCTTTGATCGAAAGTGAAATATTTACTAGATTTTGAGGACCAATCTCGTTCGGTTCGATCTCCGATGATCAGGGGCTCTATTTTTGAATCGTTTGTGCCTCGAGTGATTTAAATAGCTCGATTTCTTCTGATTTTCGTTCGATATCGGCAATTTTTCCATGTGAATCGCACAATCACAACAAATGGTCTCAAGAATTCGCCGCAGGAGTCCGACATTAATTAAAAATCAACAGAAATAGAGCTATTTAAGTTGCCATTCAAAAATAAGGCTCCAGATCAGGTCAGATCCATTTCGGGCCCATTTCGAAGCTTCCCAGCTTGCAATTTAAAAAAATAATCTCAATCAGTCAAGCCGTCTAAAAGTAATCAGTGAAGAACAAACCCAAAAAAACAAAAAAAACATACGCGACGAATTGAGAACCTCCTCGTTTTGTTTTGAAGGCGGTTAAAAATATGTATGATTTTGTTTTCAATTTCCAAGGCGAAATAAATAACAGAATTAACCGAATACGTATAAATAGGCAAACGCCCTTACTCTGCGGCCCGGTGCTGATACCTACATTGTCCTGTGTGGCCCTTGGCCAGAAAAGTGTGACGACCGCTGCCCTATACTAAACAGTTTTGTAAAGGACTCGGGCGCCCGCATTTTTTGAGACGACGAGCAAGGGTCGTAGGTCGTAGCGTAGCACACATCAACTCGGAAAGGGATCGTCACCGTATCGCCTCTCTGTCAACCGTAAGCGCGATATCAGCAGCTCCGAATCAACTCGGCTATACGGCTAGAAAAATACAACATTCAGAGAAATGATTTCACCCGAAGAAAGATATATAGGATAGCGTATGATGAGACGTAAGCGCGGGAACGGCAAATCGACCACTCACCGTACCGCGGTTTGTGAGCTTGTCCCGAGCGAGGCGAGGCAATTACGTTACGATTCCGATTAGTGTACGTTGCAGTAGAGTTTCATACAAAGGATACTGAACTGCTCGAATTGATACCTTTACGGGTTTTTATGTGTGCTGCGACCTTAAGGGAGGAGGGGAGGTCCTAGACCCGATCTGTAGCTACGTACGAGACTAAGTTCGGAAATCTTCCACGAACGAACTCGTAGGAAACCTACTCATTTTTAGAGTTTCGTAGTCAGAAACCCTAGTTGCACCCAGATACGACAATTTGCAGTAAAGTCACGCAAAGGGTTGTTCGAGTGTGCAAGTATGTTTAAGGGTACAGTGGAAATCTTTTTTATTGGGATCGAGAGTGGATTACCACTTCTTTTTTAAGATTCCGTACCCAAAAGATTAGACTCCGCTGTCTTTCACCAGGCTGTATCTCATGAACCGTGATAGCTAGACAGTTGAGAAACTTTCAATGTATTTCTGTAGCGGCTATAACAACAAATACTAAAAACAAAATAAAACAAACATTTAAGGGCGGTTCCCAAACAACAAACCCGTGATTTACATAATAAAAACGCAACGATACCGCGATGTGTTTTTCCCACTAGCGCCATCTAGCGATGGAGTGATAAACTTGCGCCAGTGGTAAAAAAATCTAACATTTGCATTGCGTTCACGGATTGGTTGGTCCAGTGTTCATTTCAATTCTGTACCCAATTGTGATAGTGGTACAGAACTCTTCGTGCGCAAGTTTAACTCGCACTTGGGTTTTTCAATAGTTTAATTACAAATAATGGAATAAAACTGCTAAAGTTATCTTTTGAAAGTTTATTCAATAAGTAACACATTTACACTATGGGTGTATCATTCATTATATATATTAGGTAAGTAGGTATATTATGTATCGTGGGTACTGTGGGTAGGTATTGAATATAGGTAGGTGGTGGTACTGCATTGTTGTGTAAAGGGCGCTACTCACACACCTGCCGCAGGGGCAATCTAGGGTGTAGGAGTGGGGATGACCCTTAATTGCATCCTTAATTGTGATGTGTGTAGGCATGCAGGGGCAATTTGGAGGATTGGCCCTGCGGCAGGGCGGCAGGGGCGCGAGACCATCCTTGATCCCTAAGTCGTCCCTGCCGTCGCTGCGTGTGTAGCGCGATTGGGGCAATTTCTCAGTCAGTTTGTCAGTATCTGTCACACGGAGTGCACGTATACATAGCGTACAATCAAAATGGCGGCCGACAACGAACGCGAAGTTTGGACGCGAATTATAGAAGTTTATCAAGACCGACCTCACATGTGGGATAAAAATCATAAACATTATTTTAACCGTGACATGAGGCAGCAAACATTCACACTAATGTTTGAAATTTTTGGGGAACTCAAAACCAACATGGAGCTGCCGGCTTTCAAAAAAAAATTTGAAAATATGCGGACATCCTTTTTTCGGGAGTTAAAAAAGGTACGTATTTTTAATTAAGTAATGATTATTCAAAATTGTGTTTTGAAATTTTTTTTTTGTAGGTATTTGTATTTCATTTCAATGTGTTATCTTTTTTAGGTTAATTCTTCAAAACAAACAGGATCTGGCAGCGATGATGTGTACAAACCATCTCTTTGGTATTATAATCTCTTTACTTTTATTGAAGAGACTACTGAACCATCTCGCACGGGAGTAGATACCATGGACTGTGACGAGGTAATACTTAAAATAAAACAAGAATAAAATCACTTGGCACAATTATATATATATTTATTAGAATTACTTCTAAATATTAGGTATAAGTACTTACTTAAGTATTTCATCAACATTAAAACTATTTTAATGCTCTTATATTACTCGTAACATGTCTTCTTGAAAATCAACACTGCCTTGTCCGTTAAAATACGACATAAATTGACTTCTAACGTAGTTTCCTTCATCGTTGCGCTGTTTTTCATTTCTTTGCGCAAGTGATACTAATTCGAATGATTCTGCCCGCCAACCACCTGGTCGATAAGTTCGATCGTTTGTATTTTCAGAATCTGTACATGAATTTGTCAAATAGATTTTTGATTTTGTTCTTAAAAAATTGTGTAAAGCGCAACATGCTAGAACAATAGCATCGACGTTCTCAACATTTACACTTATTTTTCGGCGAAATATCCTAAAACGTGTTGCCAGTATCCCAAAAGCATTTTCTACTACCCGTCTTGCCCTAGATAACCTATAATTAAATATTCTTTGTTCATGGTTTATATTCTTGAATGGATAGGGCTTCATCACGTGTCTGTTGAGAGAAAATGCACTGTCTCCTACAAATACATAGGGCACTGTAGTATTACTATTTGGTAACGTTGAAGCTGGTGGTAGGTTTAACTGGCTTTTCATTAGTTTTTCATGAAATTTTGTATGTTGTATTACACCACCATCAGAGACGCTTCCATTTATGCCAGTGTGTACATACATAAACTCATAATTTGCATTAACAATGGCAAAAAGTACTACACTAAAAAACTGTTTGTAATTAAAAAAACACGAGCCACTACCAGGGGGCTTTTCTATAGCTACGTGTTTTCCGTCCATTGCTCCAACACAGTGACTGAAATTCCATTTTTCTTCAAACATTTTTGCTGTGTTCTTCCATTCAGTTTCCGATGTGGGCATCTGAAACAAACAGTAATTGAGAAATTTAATATTTCAGGTTTCACAGAGTTTGGAATTGGATGAACCATCTGGTAGTCAATCACTCAACCTAAAACGTCCAAGTAAGCTAGACAAAACAGAAGAAGAACCTGCTCCAAGAAAACCGCGATTAAACTTACAAAAAAAACAAGAGAAACTGTTTGATACTGCTCAAAAACTTCTTACCACTACAGATGAATGGGAAGTCATAGGAATGGGCTATGGTATTCAATTGAAAAATTTAAGTAAACACCAGCAAGTTGTTGCGAAAAAATTAATATCCGAAGTCATTTTCTATGGGCAACTTGGAAAACTAACAGAAGAATCGTCAATCACTTTGAAAAACCAATATCACAATCCGTACATTCATTCAGTACCTATTAATACTCTTACACCATCCCCACAATATCAATCCTACGTATCTGCTCCTACTCCATCCCCACAACATCAATCCTACGCATCTGCTCCTACTCCATCCCCACAACATCAATCGTACGCATCTGCTCATACTCCATCCCCACAACATCAATCCTACGCATCTGCTCCTACTCCATCCCCACAACATCAATCGTACGCATCTGCTCCTACTCCAACCCCACAACATCAATCATACTCATCTGCTCCTACTCCATCCCCACAACATCAATCGTACGCATCTGCTCCTACTCCAACCTCACAACATCAAGCCTATGCATCTGTTCCTACTCCTACACAATCCTCACAACTTTCTGAGGTTCAATATGATGACATTACCATTGATTTCCCTAACACTACTTTTAGTAATAATAATAATTTAGTGGAAGGTAGTTTCACTAAAGTTAAAGATTTTCTTATATTTAAACACAAAAAGTAATTAAAATGATAATGTCTTATCCTTTAAAATTCTCACAATTAACTTAATATTTGGAAACTGGGTACCTATAACTTGTTACCGTATTAATAAAAAATATTTCACCGACTGTGATTGTTTTTTTTGTGGTTGAATCTTGGTTGAGTACTTACAAGAAAAAACAGTTTATCTAGAATTTCGGGAAATTAAATTTCTAACATGCAGGTTTACTTTTTATAATTATACTTTATATAAACTTACCTTTATATAATGTTTCAGACAATTGTAAATCGCCCAACAAGTCTCAGGAATCATTGTTGACATCAATTGTGGTGATATGATACAACTAAATTTCAAATCCTCGTAGGTTTGTCCACTGGCCAAAAACCGAAGCGTAGCAATTAATCGTTCTCTAGCGCTTACGGCATTCCGCATCAATGTATTTTTTTTTTCTATAAATGGTGCCACCATTGCAAGAAGCTCTTCAAAAGAGTCAGAATCCATCCGTAAAAAGTTATTGAAGTCATCTACTTCCAGTTCTTTTATAATATTCATGTGGCATAACTCACTTCTTTTCAGTAGCCATTTCTTCACCCAGTATCTCCTTTTCCTTTTTTTTTGAGGTAGCACCACTGAAAGCGCCAAGGCTACTCCAATCTTTTGATTGGTCGATAATACGGGTGCCATTCTCAATACGTGTGCTCAGCTCAGCTTACTCGGAAACACTGCACGGCAGGCAAGTGTGTAGAGATACTCCCGATATCGCCACAACCGCCATGCACCCTAGATTGCCCCTGCGGCAGGTGTGTGAGTAGCGCCCTTAAGTGTGTAGGGGTGTAGGCAGTAAGGGAAAAATAACAAATAGTTGTGTAGAAAATACATCTGAAAGTCCTCGATTTTGATGAAAATAACTAAACTGCTACTTGAAAAAACTGCATTTTTAAGGTTCCGTACCCAAAGGGTAAAAACGGAATCCTATCCTACTGAGACTCCTTCGCTGTCTGTCTGTTACCAGGCTGTATCTCGTGAACTGTGATAGCTGGACAGTTAAAATTTTCACAGATGATATAGCTATAACAACAAATACTAAAAACATTAAAAAAAAAAACAAATTTTTAAGGAAGGCTCCCACACAATAAAGGTAATTTTTTAATTTTAAACAACTATAGAACGATTTCTTTTTACCACAGGCGCCATCTAGTAGCGCCAATCGCAAACATAAATGCTAACTTTGTGAACGTTGTCGAGGAGTTTTTGTATAGATAGATGATGGTACAGACGTACGGAACCTTTTGTGTACGAGTCCCACTCGCACTTGCCCGGTTTTTTCCATTCAGGACCTATCCTGACCAGGGAGAACATTCCCTAGCCAGTAGCCAGGAATCGAACCTGTTCATTTTCCAACAAAACAAACGCATACTATTTTTGAAATTGATCGAGATCAAATTATATTACAATGGAAACAAAATTATGTAATGATAATGAATTATGTACTTAACCGTATACTCGAGACCGGCAGAATCCCCGCCCAATGGAGACTGAGTGTTATCACTCCAGTGTTCAAGGGCAAGGGATCTTTGCAGGAGTGTGGAAGTTATCGTGGTATAAAGGTCATGTCCCACACCATGAAGCTCTACGAGCGTATAGTTGACTCTCGGATCCGGCAGGAGTGCAGTCTCGGAGGGGCAGTATGGTTTCCGCCCCGGTCATGGTACCATGGACCCTGTTTTCACCCTAAGGATCGTTATGGAGAAATACAGAACGAAGAATACGCCTCTGCATTTTCTGTTCCTGGACTTGCAGAAGGCCTTCGACTGTGTTCCTCGCGTGATGATCTGGTGGGCGCTGCGGTCCAAAGGGGTGCCTGAAACTTATATTGAAACCATCAGGGACATGTACCGAAATTCGGATTCAGTGGTGCGAACTGCTGTTGGTGACACTAAATCTTTCCCCATTACAGTCGGAGTCCACCAAGGATCCGTCCTAAGTCCGTTTCTGTTTAGCGTAATACTGGACGCACTGTCCGTAATCACCCGAGACGCACACGAGCAGCCCCCGTGGATGCTCATGTATGCTGATGATATTGCGCTAGCGGACTCGGATAAGGGACGGCTTGGAAGGCGTGTAAATGCGTGGAAAGAGTCACTTGAGAACGGCGGTTTGCAACGCAACGTAGCGAAGACCGAATACTTGGCTAGCAATACCACAGATACCACACCTGTCTGCGTAGACGGTCACATGGTCGAGCGGACAGACCAGTTTAAGTACTTGGGATCTGTGCTTCACGAGTCCGGCGACATCGATTGTGACGTCAAGTCCCGCATTTCGGCAGCTTGGGCCAAGTGGCGAGAGGTAACTGGTGTCATCTGTGACCCGAAAATGCCGGTTAAACTGAAGGGACAGGTCTATAAAACGATCATTAGACCCGTCCTTTTGTATGGTAGTGAGGCGTGGCCATTGCTTGAGCGACATAAGCAGGAGCTGCGTGTCACGGAGATGAAGATACTGCGCTGGATGTGTGGAGTGACGCGAAAAGACCGCGTCAGAAACTCCCGCATCAGGGGCAGCCTTCATGTCCGAGACATTGCAGACAAACTGCAAGAATGCCGCTTACGGTGGTACGGCCACGTTCTACGGAAACCGGCTAGTTACGTGGGAAACAAATGTCTTGCTATGGCGCCTCCGCCCGGCCGCGGCAGATTGGGAAGACCCAAGAAGTGCTGGCTTGACGTTGTAAGATCGGATATGGGTGCTAATGGCCTCACTACACGGGATGCCGAAGATCGTGCGAAGTGGAGACGTAAAAGTAGGAAAGCGGACCCCGGGCTCTCGAGAGAGATGCAACCGGGAACAACGCTCGGATGATGAATGAATTATGTACTTAAATCAAGAGAGGCATAATAATAAAAAACTGGCCAAGGGCGAGTGTGGCTGACTGCCTACAGCCCTACACAATACGCATAACACCTAGGCAGGTAGTGGGAAGGTCTACGCACTCCTCCGACCAGGTAGAGAGATGGCGTCAAACGTTTCGTCGTCGACCTCAACGATCGTACCTACCTACTGTATTAGGTAGATACCTACACATTCAATGTCTGAACGCTGATTTCAAGATTAAACATTATATTTTATCAGCACAACATTTTAGATATCGAATATGTCCTTAGCCGTTATCTTTTAGGTATTACGAGTATAATATACCTAGTAGGTACATACAATTTCCTCCGTAGAAACCACATAGAATAGAGGTAGGTATCTACCTAACGGGTTTACACAGATTCTACAAGTACCTACGACCAAATAATAGTTACGACATTTACAGCGCGGTGCGTGGCGTGGCCGAACACCCGTACCCGCCTGCGACACACGATTAGCCTTTTTAGGGGGAACCCTAAAAAGGCTAATCGTGTGTCGTACCCAAGTACCCAAAGGGTAAAAACGGGACCCTATTTTTATAAACGTGGAGGGGGGTCGGTCGGAGTCATTTTACCACTTTTTGTGTCTGTCAACTTTGAAAATTCTTGTAACAGAAAAATACAAAGCATGTTCTTACTACTCCGCCCTTGCTCCAAGTTTAATATTATAAGGGTAAATCGGTGCTAAATAGGTATAGCGGGTTCGAATGTTCCGGTAAGTATTTACCTACCTACTTAAGTAGGTAGGTAAAGGCGGTAGGCAGAGTAAGTAGGTAATGTATACATTTACAATAGCATACGAGTATTTTATCATTCATTCATTAGGTACATTATTATTATTACAATAATAGTAAACTATGCCTTTGAAACACAGTACACTCCCCCGTGAGTTCCATACAGCAGTGACCTCAACACTTAAAAAAAAAACTTGACAATATTTTATTAATATAAGCACGACAGTAATGTGATAATGTCGTATAATATCGTTACTTAGTTAGGAGCTAGATGGCGTTGTGTACAATGTCCGAAGTCGTTAGGTGACATTTACCATACTATAGTGCGTTTCATCTTTAAATACCTATGCCGTTATTTTGGTAGCAAAACAAAAAAGTCTTGCCTTAATATCTTGAATGTGCTATACCCTAAGCCTTGAATACAGGAAGATTCGTTCATTCATTCTTCATATACAAATCTCCCTAAATTCAAGGTAGCACATTCAATTTTTTGTTTTTTGCACTTTTTGGTTTTGCTACCAACATGATGCCATAGGAATTTAAAGATGTAACGCACTCTACCTACCTACCTATTGGCTTACAGACTTACAGGTGTTCCAATAAGGTTATGCTTTATAAGTTAGTATCTACTGTATTCCGTGTACTGACTGGGTCTTGTACTGGTTATGTGAGTAGGTGAACCAGAAGCAATTCCTGAGCTTGAGGTCAAGCTTAAACGAGTCTTGTGAGTCGAATGAGATATTTTATTTGCTTATATGAAGCCTCATTTAAAACTTTGAAGCCCGTTACTCGCTGTCGGGGTGTGTTGGCCATACTATATAACTTAATTTGGCGTGAACTTATAGCCCAAGTCAACAAGTGTACGATATGCCGGAAGCTACAGCAGGAGCGAAGCGAGACTCGCTCGCTCGGTTCGCGCGTTCGGTTGTCAGCTGAGAGTCTTGCAATAACCATTCACCCTGTATGTGGGACTATATGTTATAGTCCCATTTTGTGAAACTTACTTTAACTATCTATACAGTATCCTAACATCACATTTACAAGTAGATTACATCAACAATTACATGTAATTAATTAAACATTATAATTTCAATAGCAAAACATAACTCAAATGATGTACATCACTGTACATGGCTCTATCTATGTTATGGTTAAAGCAATGTATTTATCAATGTACAAATACAGTGATCCTCCAGACTGCTGATGTGAAACTATCAAATCTTAACTTTGACCATAACACAATAGATACTTAAATAACATTTATTTAAAATACAGGTTGTGTTGGAAGGTGGACCAACTGTCTAGGCTGGGGTTGTAGCCATTGTGTCTGTACTGTGTGTGTAGTGTAGTCGTGCTCACAGGCTCACTGCGCAGTGCGCAGCTGTGAGCTGAGAGAATGTCTCAGGCATCTTTATCAATGAAAATACAACATCGCTTATTTATTTGTTTCTAATATATATAAGATAAACAATTATAATATAAGATTACTTCAAACATAAACAGTGCCACCATCAACAACCATCTACATCATACAAAAGTTATTTGTAGTACATAATTTATTATTACTTACATCCATCATACAATTAAAAAATATGATTTACATTTTAAATGCTCAATTTACACTAGGCTAGGTATTATAGATTGTTCATAACAATATGTGATTTATATAAATACATTGAATGTAACTTGTGATGGACAGTTCAAGTATGCATGTTGTGATTGTGCCCCGCTGGCTGTGCGTCGAGTGCGTCGTGCGCGTATCACATGGCGCGGTACGGGCCCTGCGACTTGAGGTACTGGATCACCAGCGAGGGCCCCGAGCTGACCACCTCGGGCGGCATGGCGGTCAGCGGACAGTTCTCGATGCTCATGATCTGCAGGTTGGCGCACAGAGCCAGCTCGAACGGCAGGTTCACCAGGTTGGGGTTGTCGTTGAGGTACAGTGACTCCAGTGCCTCCAGTGTGCCGATCTCCTCCGGCACGTACTGCAGGTTGTTCTCCCCCGCACTCAGGAACGTCAGGTTCGTCAGGTGGCCCAGGGACCGAGGCAGGGTCGTCAGCTGATTTGATTGAACTATTAATTTCTTCAACTCTTCAAGGCATCCTATCTCATTAGGCAGAATATCGATTTTATTTTCTTCCAAATCTAAAACACGCAGTTTCCTCAAATTTCCAATACTCGGAGGGATCTTTCGCAGGAGGTTATTGGATAATATCAGCACCTCCAGATTTTGCAAGCACTGAATGTCGTCTGGCAGCTTGGTCAGCTGATTGGTGCCCAAGTTGAGCTCCACCATATGGCTCCACGTGCCAATATCCAAAGGCAGAGACGTCAGCAGATTCTCTTTCATATTTAATTTGGTTAAGCTTTTGGCTCTAGAGAAGATACCGTAAGGTATTTTATCAATCTGATTATGTTCAAGGTTTATGGAGAATACGTTAGTGAACTGCGCGGGCCCGCCGGAGGGGTAGCTAGCGAAGCTGTTCCGGGAAAGCGTGATGGCAGTGAGGTCTGTGAGCCGCGCGAGCAGCCCCTCCGGCAGCGCAGAGATCGAGTTGCCTTCCACATTGAACTCATCCATGCGACGGCAACTGCTCAGCGAGGCCGGGACGCCGACCAGCCGGTTGTAGCGCAGTCCCAGACGAGTTAATGACGATAACTTGCCGATACTTGCGGGGATATCCAGCAGCTCGTTGTGCTGCAGGTCCAAGGTCGACAGGTTCACGCAGTTGCCGATCGACTCCGGCAGGTGCTCCAGGTGGTTGTGAGACACATCAAATGTCACCAGGTTGATCAGTTTACCTATACCTGAGGATAGTTCTTTTATCTTGTTCTCCCGCAGGCTCAACATTGTCAAGTTGGTCAGGTTAGCTATGCCATCCCCGACCACTCGGATCCTATTGAACCGCAAAAATAATGTAGTGAGAGAAGTTAGCCTGTAGACCACTTCAGGAATATCGTTGAGTTTGTTGTGTCGCAAATCCAAAACCTTTAAGCACTTCAAATTGGCCAAGGAGTCGGGCAGGCTGGTGAGGGAGTTCTCGTTGAGGGCGAGCGTCTGTAGACTGGTGAGGCAGCCGAACTCGGGCGGCAGCGCAGCCAGCTTGTTGCCGTAGAGGTAGAACTCGACGAGGTGCGTGAGGTCGCGCACGGCCGCCGGCAGCGACGTGATCGACGACTTACTGAGGTCCAGCCGCGCGCCGCCCTCGTCGCGCGCGCGGGCCAGCTCCTTCACCACGTCGAGGTCCGCCTGGATCGGCTTGTTCTTCTTGGCGGTCGGCTTCGGCTTGTTCGACTCGGGATGCTTCACGGTCACCACTTTGGGCCGCGCGCCCTCCGCCCCGCCGCCGCTCGTCAGCGACGCCGTCGAGAGCTTCTTCTCGCGCATGCTGTGGCTCTTCTCGCGCGGACTCACCGTCACCGACCCGCCACCGCCTCCGCCGCGCCCGACACCCTCTAGCGCTTCCGAGTTCTCCCGCGACGAGTTGTCCTGATGCATACCGTTCCCTCCCTCCTTTCACTGAACCCCGATCCCGTCACCTCTTAATTTATTTATGATAAATTACTTGACATACTTTTTGATAGTTTACAGTGAAAAACAAATCTGATGAATCGATATTAGTAGATCACAGAACGACGGAATTATTCTGTGTCACACAACTTCCACCACTCACAACACAACACTCGTGAAACACTCCCTGATCTATTGTTGTCTTTTTAAATTATTATAGAGTTTGGTTTATTTTCACTACACAGATAGGTACAAATATCAACTTTTTATCACAAATTATTGTTGTTTAAATTTGTAATTCACAAATCAATGCATTGTTGAAAATTGAAAAGAGATATGGAAGAAAATGGATGCAGGATGGATCAATCAACTGTCAGTCAGCTGGAGGAGGAATGAGGAGGGGTTGCGTGTTTTTTTTTTACGGTAGACGATAGCAAGGAGCATTGAGACTCATTCAGCTATAAGTACCCTACCTAAAGTTTATGTTTAATCTAACCAAGATTTTACTCGTGGACTCTCAGCTTCCAAATAAAAAAAGAATTATCGAAATCGGACTTCATATTATGCCGGAGTACGGCGTAAAACAATCTCAGAAGATCAACTACTAGGTAAACTGTGGCAAAAACTGATAGCTCTTCAGTTTTATTGCGATTTCGATTTGATCGTCAGTTAAACTGTACAGTTCTCAGATTTGCCTACACACGTACGATTTATCGTAAAGATTTCTCGCATGCGATTTATCTCTAAGATAAATGTAAACGTGTGTAGGGTACTTAAGTTTCAGAATCCCAGTTCCCGCAATCAGAACAGAAGTAGGCAAAGTAGCCTGTGTAGCTGTACCTGATTTTAGTAATTTTGTATCCTGTGGCATTGGATATCTTGTAAACTGCAGTGCTGTTCTGAAGTTCTGTTTTGAAGACACTGTTTCGAGCACAGACCTAGGAACTCTTTGCTTAGTTTCGAGCTTATTTAAATATGATTGTAGTTTTAAGTAGAAATGAAACGGATAGTGGTTTGGCCGGATACCGGATATTCGGCCAAACTTAAAGCCGAATAGCCGGATAACCGTCCGAATATAGTCAAGTTGAACATATCCGATCACTTCACTCACACTCGTGTATCGAATCGCCTCGTTCATCGCCTCGAAGCTGATTATTATGTATTCGAAGACTAGCGAAGCCGTCTGTTACCTTTTAACGCAGAGAAATTGGTATTTATTCATCAGAATTTCCCCTTAGTGCAGTTTGAGAATTTTTTTTTGTTCTCTTATTTAAAAAAATCAGATTCTACACTATTATTATAAAGAGGAAAGATTTGTAATTTTGTGAGTGTGTGTGTATGTTTGTTGTGAATAAACTCAAAAACTACTGTACTGATTTCAAAAATTCTTTTATTAGAAAGCCACATTCACCCTGAGTTACACGGGATCGGGACCTACGCGGGTGAAACGCAGCTAGTGTTAAATAAAGATTAAAGTGCCTTCAATCTTTATGTCATCCGTATTTATTTGACATCCGGTATCCGGCTGATACTCGTTTTCTATCTGGTATTCGGCGAGATTTCAAAATCGGATAGTTACCGGATATCCGGTAATTTCGAGGATTGTATTCCTCGAAAAGAGTAAGCTGTTGAGACTAAAGAAGATCGGCGTTTTTCCTTAGGGATTTTACCTGGAGGTTAGAGGTACCTTAATTTTATTTTATGTGCCATCGCAAATTACGAGACATGGATTATTCAATTGATTTAGGCGAACTAAAGCCATGGTGTTAGTATTTTCATCCTACTCTTGATAAGTTAAAAGATATTGGATGTTGAAGTTTCACATTTGGGAGTCAAGTGTTAACACAAAACACCATAAATCTGAATTGGTATACCAATTGAATTGGAATTGGTAATTGGTATATGGCAGTTAGTCAAGTCATCTTGCGGTCAATAAATCTTATTAGTTAAAATAATTATTTTCTTTATAAATTCTGGACCGATACGTGGAATTCTGTAGCCATTTATTGGTTTTACAAATTCAGATTTATGGATATTCGAGACAAGTAACGACATCTGGTGGTGTTTTGTGTGAACACTCCCAGATGTGAAACTTTAACATTCAATATCTTTTAACTTATCAAGAGTAGGACGAAAATTCTAACACCATGGCTTTAAGTTTACGTAATCAATCGAATAATCCATATTCCATAATTTGCGATTGAAATAAGTTCGTGTAATAAATTGTTTGAAGTGCCGAATATGATATTTGTGGAACATAGCTTGTCCATTTTGAAATTTGAACGGTCTTCTTATTTAATGAGGAAGAACACTAACTTTTTATCCCGGCAGAGGTCGGTAGTCGGATGATCTTTACTGTCAAACGTTTGTCAAACGTCAGATGTTTTTTACAACTCTCGGCGCCAAATTGGCCATATCGGTCTGAGACCGAAAGAATAAAAAAAAAACTAAGCGTTTCCATTGGTGGAGGACCATCATCGAAAAAAAAAAAAGATCATCCGATGCCAGCGCCTCTGCAAACAGCTTTTCGCGTGGCACCCCAAGAACCTTTGTCACAGAGAAACAATAAATATTTAATTTACTTTACTTTAAAAAGTTTCACTCACAAGTAATAAATAAAATCTAATAGAACAGAGAAAAAAAATTACAAGAAGACCCTTCAAAGGCGACGATTCCACGATTCCCAATATTCCCATGTCTCTGGTAGGTACTTATTTATTTATAGTCTGTGTTCCTTCGTTTCTAAAAAAAAACAAGTTGTGTCAGATTTTGTTTAGTGATGGGTCAACTCGGAATAAACGTAACTCGAGTCAACTCGAGTTAAAATGCACGTAACTCGAGTTAACTCGAGTTGCAACTCGAATTGGTAGGCATGAGTAACCCAATTAATTATTTTATAAACTTTGCCGCTTTACGCCAAAAAAAACCAAACCGATTCTGATGAGACTAAGTATGTAATTAGCTGGAGACTTAAATTATTACATAGGTACATACATTTTTATCGCAATATTCCCACGGGTTTGAAATTTTTCAATTTCAATATTTCAGCAAGAACGAGGCTTACACAATGTGATACCACGACATGTAGTTTTTGTACATTTTAATCCTTCGGTCCTTACCGAGATTAGGCAATATGACCGAAATAAAAATTAATTTATCGAATAAAATAAACACCAATTATGCGTTTTTAGGTTAGAATTTGTTAAAAATAGTACTATTATTGAACTCGAGTCTGCAATGTATAACTCGAGTTAACCGCAACTCGAGTTAACTCGAGTTGGCAACTCGAGTCGACCCATCACTAATTTTGTTGTTTTCCGTCAAATCGTGTCAAGGAGGTTATTGTTTGCCGTCGACAATAATTTGTTTTGAATTAATTCGCAAATTTACTTGTATCAAAAATGGATAAAAGCAAAGAAAAAGAAGAGCAAAGTATCATGGATAAGTCCATGCGATCTGTTTTTGGTAAGTTCTTTAAATTTCATAAGTCAATTCTAAAAACACGCTATCTTGTATTTGTTCAAAAATAAATTGTCTCCCATTTATAACAAAACTAGCTGACCCGGCAAACGTTGTTTTGCCTTATAAATTATAGATAGTAGCCGATTCTCAGACCTACTGAATACGCATATAAAAATTGGTAAAAATCGGTAAAGGCGTTTCGGAGGAGTACGGTAACTAACTTTGTGACATGGAAATTTTATATATTAGAAGATTAGAAGAAGATTAGAAGATAAAAGAGTTCGTTGAACATTAACCCCACCTACCACCTACTACTTAGCCTACCTACCTACCTAAATTACTAACTCTATGGATGTAATGAATATCTGAAAATAAATGATTTCAATTACAGTGGGCAACATACCTTACGAAGCGACGGAGGAAAAGCTGAAGGATATATTCAGCGAAGTAGGTCCGGTGCTGTCGTTCAAGCTGGTGTTCGATCGCGAGACCGGTAAACCCAAGGGGTACGGCTTCTGTGAGTACAAGGACCAGGAGACAGCGCTCAGTGCCATGCGGAACCTGAACGGGTACGAGATCGGAGGGCGCTCGCTGCGCGTCGACAACGCGTGCACAGAGAAGTCGCGCATGGAGATGCAGGCGCTGATGCAGGGCCCGCAGGTCGAGAACCCGTATGGGGAGGCCGTCGAACCGGACAAGGCGCCCGAGGCCGTCAGCAAGGCCGTCGCTACGCTGCCGCCCGAGCAGATGTT
>OY292400.1:0-33142 GCA_958496205.1 Idaea biselata | reverse complement strand
AATGAAACCTACAAGTGAATACATTACATGTGCGCGTAAAACTTGTTTGGCCCCTCGGAACAGGCGCGAGCTCGAAACCTGAACCGCACAGGTTCAGTCGGTAGTTCGGTACAGTACCTACCGATATAAGTCTGCACTACACTCACACTACTGTGTGCACAATGTTTATGTTTGTATGTAGGTATATATATAATTATTAATTATGTATGTTGTGCAAATAAAGATTTCTATCTATCTATCATACATAACGAAGCGAAGGAAGACAAAGCAGGATGCGCGCGGAGGGTCGGTTGGTACCCCTCTCGACAATCGCACTTCGTCTACACGCATCTAACGCGCTTTCTAAAACCTAAAACTCACGTTCTGCGCAGCAGCTAAGGTATGCTAGGGTAAGATCGGATTCGGGAATATTTTTTAGTGTTGGCATTGTTCAAAAGATCATTAATATGTACCTAGGTAGTACCGCCATCGCCAGTGGCTTCGGCAAGGCATGCGACACATGTCGCTAATCAAAACAAGGCTCACCTATATTTTATCACTAGCAGCTCCCCGCGGTTTCACCCGCATAAGTCCCGATCCCGTGTGAATATCGGGATCAAAAATGGCCTATAGCCTTCCTCAATAAATGGACTATCTAACACCGAAAGAATTTTTCAAATCGGACAAATCAGATTAGCGCGTTCAAACAAACATACTCTTCCGCTTTATAATATTAGTATAGATAGATATAGATGGAAGCTAAGCATAGAAGTGTCATATTTATTTACTTATATTTTCTAAAGTCATTGTTAAATATATTTATTCATTAAGAACAATGTATAAATTAAACATCGAAACGCGCCCTCCGATGAGAAGAAACCACAAGAAACTCATGGGGGTTCTTCTTTTTATGTGATCATGTGTTAAATTACAATCGTCATAATTCATAATACAGATGTCTGTAATTTGAACAGGAGCAATTAACAATCATGTCCATGAATTCTTTTCATTAAAATATGACGACGTGCGTGTGCGTGCGTAGGTAGTACGCCTTATTACTTACATATTTAATGAAAGCCTCTGTAGTAGGCTAGAACTGATTTTTCTTGGACTGTTAACTATTTGAAGCATCAGTTTTGAAAACAATGCTTATTAAAGTTGAGAATAATTACTAAGTTTTCTCGATAGAATAAAATCACAAACTTCCCTCTAAAACAAATAAATAGTATTAGTCAGTCAGTCAATATTCTACTTATACGATTAAAACTTTGTAGATGAACTTTACTGACCTTAGTTCAATGCAGGACATCTATGATTCGAAATTCAAAATTGATGTTTTCTTATCTTGAAATTACCAACTGTTTGATTTTACGCTCTAAAATTTTGCGTACTAGCATCTTACGTCCTTCATTAACACATCTAAAATTCGCTAGCGCTATCCCTGTCACGCAATAAGGGATATATGGGCCCTTAATTTTTCATTTTTAGGGTTCCGTACCCAAAGGGTAAAAACGGGACCCTATTACTGAGACTTCGCTGTCTGTCTGTCTGTCCGTCCGTCCGTCCGTCCGTCCGTCCGTCCGTCCGTCCGTCCGTCCGTCCGTCCGTCCGTCCGTCCGTCCGTCCGTCCGTCCGTCCGTCCGTCTGTCACCAGGCTGTATCTCATGAACCGTAATAGCTAGACGGTTGAAATTTTCACAGAAGATGTATTTCGGTTGTCGCTACAACAACAAATACTAAAAACAAAATAAAACAAATATTTAAGAGGGGCTCCCATACAACAAACGTGTTTCAAAAACTACAAGGGAATCGAGTAGGTCGTGGAATTCAAAATGGCCGCCCTCTCTGTCAAATATACCAGTCTGCCTTCACTTACCAAAGAGTTTCTTATAAGTTTCAGATTTTCTTTGTGCCAAAGTTTTTTTTTTCTTTTTTTTTTTGAGTGGTGTGGTCGTTCGTATGAAGGGAGTAAGGATCGAAGCTAAATATTTCACATTTTCCTATCAAATTTTAAAATTGGATGTAAATCATTTTAGGGTTCCGTACCCAAATGTCATAGTGGTACGGAACCCTTCGTGCGCGAGTGTCGCACTTGCCCGGTTTTTTTTTATACCTACTGGTAAACAATACGAAAGCTCCCTCTGTATGAAGGGAAGGGTAGCACTTTTCCTCTTATTATGTACTCAGTCTCGGCTATGAATACGAGTGTACCTACCTACTAATACGAATTGTAGATGGGGTTGGCAAAAGGTATATGTATAAGGTATATTACGTAACTACAACAATAACATCCATATCATTATTTTTCGATGCTGTTTATTGTGCCATTCTGCCTCCGCGAGACGTCGTCGCCGTGTCGCATTTGTTTTGCTTTGAAACTAATCATGCGTTGCTCGGGTCCAATCCATTTTACTGAGGTCATTACTATAATAGCGAAGATCTGCACTCTGTATTTTTATACTGTGGCGTACCTACCTAGTATTTCGGTTTAGTGGCAAAAAAGTCTAAACTAGCTATTACCTATTCTGTGGTGGAGAGCGCGAGAGGGGTACGCGCGGGGGCGAGCACGTGTGTCGGCCCACACACGGCGACCGACTGACAACCGAAAGTCGACTGTATAACCAGGCGACGTGAGGACGAGTATTGCATGCGGCTCTATCACAACAACGCTTCGGTGATGCGAGCGAGTGACCGCGCAAATTGCAAGTCACCTCACCTCCGCGCTGTGTTCGTTTGGGTGTTGTTTATTTTATTATTTTGTCGGTCAATATAATACAACTATTGTAACAGCTTCCGAAACGGGATCGTACGACACAGGACTGTTTCTTATCGACCGACAGATCGACACCGCAGGCACCTTCTTTCCTTATACCTACAGTACTGTAATCGCAGTCTCAGGTGAGCTCTAACAATACCTACTACGTACGTACCCAGACCCACCTACCGCTTACATAATCTGTACGTAGCCAGTCTAGGCTCTATAACCCATTCGATTCCCGCCGGGTGCAAAATAAAAAGATATTTGTTTCTAATCTTAGTGTTTTTTTTTCTATGTATAATATGTAAGTATGTAGGTATGTATGTATTTATACAAAAAAAAATACTATTATATCCGTCGTCTAGTCACCGTAACACAAGCTTCGTAGCTTACCACGGTCGCCAGATGGCGCTGCGCCCGACTGCGCGACGCAAAGAAGGGTTATGTGTTTATCATTCTATGTATGTATGTTTGTTTGTTTGAATGTTTGTTCCTATGTGGCGCTCCAGAGGTCAAACGGCTGGACCGATTTTGATGATTCGCACGTCAAATCTTAGTGTTTTTAGTGTAATCGATTCGTCTTAATCCTGGGAGTATCACTGAAGACATGACATTTATCAAAATTCAAAATGGCGTCCACCAGCCGCCATATTGTAAAAAAGAAAAAAAGAAAAATTGTCTGACTATGTCGAGTGGGGTATCGTCGAATAGGTATTTGAAAATCATTCTTAGGTTTCCTTGATCATTTTTCATTTAGTTCAACTATTTGGGATCTACAACGACTTAAAGTTGGTTAAGAAAACAAAAGTTGACTGACTATATCAAGTGGGGTATCGTTAAATAGGTATTAAAAAATAATTGTTAGGTTTCTCTAACCATTTTTTATTAAATGTAACCATTTGGGATCTACAACGGTTTAAAGTTGGTTAGAAATCGTCCATACCTTAGATTACCGCAGCTTACTGAATAATCCTCAACTTAATAACCCTCTCAATGAAATGATGCGATTGCGATTAAAATACAATAAAATTGATTTAATAATACGTCTTGCACCTAATGCTGGCTAAAAAGGTATACCTATTATGAGCTAGATTTTAGGTAGTCAATGGGTCCCGACTGTTAAAGTCGCTATGTTCTGTGACTACTGGACTTGTTTTATTTTCTTTTCAGTTTTTATTATGTACCTATATGTTTTTATTTAAAGTTTTTTTAAGCAGGCGGGTTTTTTAAATTTTTAATTATTTTTTTATTTATTTATTTATAACCATGAAATAGTAGGTGCCTCCATGCATACATATGGGGTCTTCTTAAAAACAATAACATTCACCAAATTCATATTCATTTTAATACATTTAACGCACTCAACCAAAGATAACGCCATTAAATGCGACATCACCGGTGCCCGGTGCACTACCTAATACTTACCGCATTTTTCCTTTAAAATATTTTCTAGATAGATAGGAATGCAGGTTTATAGCATAGTTAATAGCATAATAAAATAAAATGAGAGTTAATGTTATAATAATAAGTGCGCGTAAATCTTTAAACACAGGTTCAGAAGTATAGTGTATGAGTTCCTACCTACATAATACACACTCACACTACTGTGCTCTATTTTCTGGTAGAACTGTAGCCCTCCCCAACGCACCTCTACGCGCATGTAAGTTCGCGTTCTGCGCAGCTACTCTCGCCTATATTCAGAGGGGCCATAAAGTTTTACGCGCATTGTACCTGCCCCGCCTGTAAGTACCTATTTGTTTGAGCGCCCATCACCAGCGCGCCCGCGCTCCCGCGCCCGTTTATTTTCTTAGGCACTACCTCTTGGCACTACTAGTAGTGTTAAGGGAAAATTTACTTTCCCGTGGCACTACCATTCTGATTGGCTAATTAAACGCATGTTAAAAAATCTCCCGTGGATTACCTCATTACCTATTGCACTACTAATACTAAGTAGCAAGATAAACAAAACATTTATTTGATGTAGTGGCCAATTGGTCAAGCCAAAAAATAGTGTCAATTGGTCAAGCGTGTAGTTACCGCAAATGAAAGTGTTAATTCGACAAGCCGTGAAAAAGTGTCAATTGGTCAAGTCTTCGAAGAGTGTCAACTGGTCAAGTCAGTTATGAAAACAAAAGACGATCGAAATGGAAACAAAAGACGATCGAAATGGAAACTAAAGCCGATCGAAAAAGGCACAAAATATGACAGCAAGACAGCCTGTCAAACTTGAACTGAAAATATCTCGGAAACTATTGATCCTTGATCCCTACTTCGTTAGCATAAGTTATAGAGCTCTTCAAAATCTTCGTTTTGGATGATAGCTGTCAAACTTAAAACGTCAATATCTCTGAAACTATTGACCCTAGACCACTAGGGTAGTGGCTCCGATCGTCTTTTGTTGTATTATAAAAAAAGGACTTGACCAGTTGACACTCTTCGACGACTTGACCAATTGACACTTTTTCACGGCTTGACGAATTAACACTTTCATTTGCGGTAACTATACCTACGCTTGACCAATTGACACTATTTTTTGGCTTGACCAAATTGTCCACTACATCGCCCTTATAGATAGCTCACGCGTGCCAAGGGAAATAATATTTCCCGTGATACTACTGGCAAAAGTGTAGTGTCAGTGGAAATGTACTTTTACCCAAAGCACTACCAGTAGTGTCACGGGGGAGTGAAATTTCCCTTCACTGTACTAGTAGTTGGTATTGTTTTGCATCAATGGCCTCGTACTGTAATAATAAAGGACGTCATTTAAAGGGACCTAACTTTGTAACCGTTTGTGTTAATTATGTATTTTGACTATATAGCAAGAGTACCTACGAGTAGCACGAGTTATTGAAGTCAAGGGTTCATGTACGTGTACGAGGAGGCGGGGGCGGGTACAGTTTGCATAAGAGTGGCGCTCCACTAAAGTAGGATTGTGTTGTAGATGATGAGGCTATCAGCGGGTGTGGGCGTGGTGCTGGCGACGGCGCTGCTGAGCGCGGTGGTCGCGGGCGGTGACGTCACGCCGCCGGCGCCGCCCGACCACACGCAGCTGCTGCGCATGGCGCGCTACTTGCTGCACAACACCGAGTGGGCGGCGGTCGGCACCGTCTCCACGCTGCCCGCCGTGCAAGGGTTCCCTTTCACCAACGTCAAGTCCATCGTCGACGGACCGCTCGACAACTCCACCGGCGTGCCATACTTCTACATGTCGCCGCTTGACTTCACCGCGAAAGATCTTACGGTCAGTACCTACCTACTGCGAGAGTTCGTACGGTCGACAGACGCAGTCTGCGCATAACGTGGTCGCATGTTACAGAAAGACAGTCGTGCGACAGTGATGGTGTCGCTGCAGCAGACCGGCTGGTGCCGCACGCTCGACGAGGACCCCGAGGACCCGCGCTGCACGAGGCTCATGCTCACCGGGAAGATGAAGAAGGTACTATTTGTCCCTTTCATTCATATCTTGACGTGTGACTTAACTAGGTATGTATAATGTGTGTCTGTGCGTGCAGGTAGCGGCGGACACCGACGAGTACACGTGGGCGCGCGCGGCGCTGTTCGCGCGGCATCCAGACATGGCCAACTACCCCCCCGGTAACTATACCCTTACCCTCACGCCCTCACATCATCCCTGCCCCCGCCTGCTCTCTAGTTGTATACTTGTATAGCTTACTGTGTATGTATGGTCAGAGGTATTATAGCTAGGTACGTATTTGTACCTACATATCATATTATCAGCTGTAAATATTAATCCCCCACAAAAACATTTTCATGTAAAATGTAGCCAAGACGAGAGCGAGATCATATGATGGGCACTGTCAAAAAGTTATCAGATGTCATGTACCCAAAGCCAAGCTTATAACTCTACATGCCCCAACTCCACAAGCACCTTACTTCACAAACTCAACATCTTAGCCAAAATATATGGCTGGCCGTTTCGCTACCATGCATGGGTTTTTTGCTAAACAATAGTTCAATCTTGCGGTAATGAAACGGCCAAGCCCATATATTTTGGCTAAGATGTTGAGTTTGTGAAGTAAGGTGCTTGTGGAGTTGGGGCATGTAGAGTAATAAGCTTGGCTTTAGGTACATGACATCGGATAACTTTTTGACAGTGCCCATCATATGATCTCGCTTTCGTCTTGGCTACATTTTACATGAAAATGTTTTTGTGGGGGATTTCATCTCTTTTTGTAGTTTGCCTAATTATTACATTTTTTTTTCCCAATCAAACAAACTTTCAGCTTCATAATATTAGTAGGTAAAGAAGGATGTATTCATTTATCACTATTTTTTTTCCTTTTTTCATTTCCGATGGGTCGTGAATTAACTTACGCGTCACGTCGTAGCTGTAGGTACGGTGTTTAGGCCCTTGTTTCCAATGTCCCCCACTTGTTTGGCCACCACTGGCGGATAGCGAAACAACTTTTAAATATATTCTTGTTGTCCATTACTGTACGACAGGGGTAAACTTTTCTAATTATCAATCAATTTTCATACCTAAAGCACCTGTAATACACATTAGGTGTTGTGCGCGCGCTTAACTCCATCCCCTAATTTAAAGGGTGAATAACTAAAAAGCCTGGTTTTCTGTATTTTATTATTTATAATAAGAAGTTGTAGTAACCCCTAGCATCAAAATTTGCGAAAGTCTCATACAAATAGCCATCCCTTAATTTTAGGGGTTGGGGGATGAAAGTTTCAACTTTTAGAATTTTTTAGTTGTTTGTGTACTAATACCAACCTACATACCAAATTTTAGCTTTCTAGGACTTCGGGAAGTACCATTTGAATTTTGATGATCATCAGTGAGTGAGTGAGTGAGTGAGTGAGTGAGTGAGTGAGTCAGTGACGAAATCGGGGGTTTTTAGATATCAATTAAATCTAAACTATAGGAGCTATGTAATTGAAACTGTGTATTTTTATTAAGTCCCCTATTGACATTATACTCCGTGATTTACATTCATCTGGTATATTCCAAACCCAAGTTATGAGGGTTCAAAAAACCGACGAAACCTTTCGAGAAAAGGTAGGTAGTGCCCGTACGCTTCGCTGGCTCGTCTTGGCGGGGGCACGGTAGGGGGCACTACCAAGACCAAGAGGAAGAAATACAACTAAAAAAACCGGCCAAGTGCGAGTCGGACTCGCGCACGAAGGGTTCCGTACCATTATCTATGCAATAGGTTTTGTTTTGAAAGGTAAATTACGGT
Source organism: Idaea biselata (assembly GCA_958496205.1). Lineage (NCBI taxonomy): Eukaryota > Metazoa > Arthropoda > Insecta > Lepidoptera > Geometridae > Idaea > Idaea biselata. The sequence goes on along the minus strand of OY292400.1, from coordinate 25,195 downwards.
TTACGATTTATGACGTATTAAAAAACTACCAACTATCATTATGTGGGTGATAGGAATTCCTCTATAAATACAGACATAGTAGGCACTAGATATATACAGTAGGTACGACCACGGCTGTACCTTGACCATTTTTAACCCCCGACGGAAAAAGAGGGGTGTTATAAGTTTTTGTACCAATGCATTTCTGGATTTCAATCTAAATAATTATCTTCTTGTTTTGCCCTTTTTAGACCCCCATTTTTAGGGTTCCGTACCTAAAGGTAAAAACGGGACCCTATTACTGAGACTTCGCTGTCTGTCTGTCTGTCTGTCTGTCCGTCCGTCCGTCTGTCCGTCTGTCCGTCTGTCCGTCTGTCACCAGGCTGTATCTCATGAACCGTAATAGCTAGAAGGTTGAAATTTTCACAGAAGATGTATTTCGGTTGCCGCTACAACAACAAATACTAAAAACAAAATAAAACAATTATTTAAAAGGGGCTCCCATACAACAAACGTGTTTCAAAAACTACAAGGGAATTCTAGTCGCGTAGTTGAGGTCGCTTCTGATTGGTCAAGTCAAATCGAGTTGGTCATGGAATTCAAAATGGCTGCCCTATCTGTCAAATAAACTAGTCTGCCTTCACTGTCCAAAGAGTTTTTTATAAGTTTCAGATTTTCTTTGAATCAAAGTTGTTGTAAACTATTTTAGGGTTCCGTACCCAATTGTGATAGTGGTACGGAACCCTTCGAGCGCGAGTTTCGCACTTGGCCGGGTTTTTATTTATTTACGAAGTCGAGTTTTAGTTTTTCAAACTTTATTTTTTAGACCCTCTTTTTCATATTCGTAGTCGGGTTTTATTTAGTTTTAGTTCTAAGTATGGGGAACCCCAAAAATGTATTGTTTTTTCTTTTTTTGCGTAAAAATCTTAATGCGGTTCACTGAATACATCTACTTGCCAAGTTTCAACAGTATAGCTCTTATAATTTCGGAAAAAAGTGGCTGTGACATACGGACGAACGAACAGACGGACAGACAAACATGACGAATCTATAAGGGTTCCGTTTTTTGCCATTTGGCTACGGAACCCTAAAAACATAATGCATCCTTACTTAATGCATCTTAAGTAAGGATGATGCGTAACATCTTAACCAGTTCGACCACCGGCATCGATGCCTCGTCACATACTGAATTTTTGCATCTGTAATTTACCATCTGCTACCTACAACCTACCTAGCCATGTGGTCTAACTGCTTAAGATGTTACTCCCGCATTGAGTAAAAATGTGCAGTTCGTTCGAGTCACGTCCTGCGTTCACCATGCGTTGTGTTTTTGTAGTTGTAATTTTTCTTTAATAAATATTTCCATGAACGACCAGTGTAGTCTTAACCATTTACAATAAAAAGAAAATATCTACTTTGTTTTTAAACAAAGAACTCGTTCTGCGGAATGCCTCTAACCGCCCGACCGCCGACGCAAAATAGTCATCGATCGGTATTATTCGTTTGTTTATAGTTCGTTCATTGAGGAAAATCGTAATAAAATAGGTTTTTTATATTATTTCCTGGTAGAGGTGGTTATACGTTTTCATTAAAATACTCGCAGCGCCCCGCGGTTTTACCTGCATAAGTCGCGATTCCGCGGGAATATCATAAAATGCAGCACAATAATGGCACAATAAGTGTTTTTTCCAGGTTTCCATTTAGTGAATTATAGTTTTACTTACACTTGAATGTAATATTGAACGTGTCGGTTTCAGATCACGATTGGTTTGTGGCGAAGCTGAAGATAGCAATGATCGCGATGGTGGACTGGTTCGGCGGCGCCAAGTACCTCTCCGTGCGCGACTACCTCGCCTACGACTACAACAACGACACGCTGACACTCGCACCCCGCCCCGCGCACCAGCGCGAGCGCGACCGGCACTAGAGCGCCCCCACCCGCCGACACTTGCACCCACCCTGCTGCCTACCTTGTGTGTGCCTGTGCGTCAACTTGTCTATCATTCTGTAAATTGCCCTACATAAGTTCAAGTGCAATAATATTTCGTAGGTATCTATAGTTTAAATTAAGCAGAAGAGGTGAGAGTAAATTGTAATGAAATAAAGTTGTATATATTTACGAGGCCCTTTCTGTATCCCGATCTTAGATAAATACGTACTTACATGCCCTTTTCAATAACAATTTTACTCGCAAACTATGAAGTGGACACCAAGCCGGTGATTATCCCTGTCTGCACTATAAAATGCAGCCAAGGACAACCACCGGATCGGATAGAACTATTGAGAAATCTACGGATGAAAGATCTATAGAGTAATGTGATGGTAGTGGATTGGCTACTGGGGAAACTATATGGTGATTTTGGCGCCTGCCTGCCTGATTATGGTCCATATTGGGACCTTTTTTAATTCTAGTACCTACCTATAAAAATAATAAAAAAATATTTACCAAAAAAACTTAATAACCATTTGGTAAATTTACTTTTGGCCCCTGCACAAGGGCATGCCTACGTTGCGGAAACCAGTGGGGTGATATCGTATAAAAGTGTGGCTGATTTTTCCTGTTTCAAAGCTGATTAGAAAAAGTTCATTAAAATGAACTGTTAAGATTGTGTTGGAAATACCAAATTGAAAAAACAATGAAACATGAAACATTCCTATTCTTTCAATCCAAATAACATTTGCAACATTTTTACGGAATCAACTAGCAGGAATACATTCAATTGAGATCTTAGCTGAGTATTACAATAAAAAGTATATATAAACGACTTACCTTTCCTCGTAAAGGAAAATCATGGGATGGTATTTATTATTTTATTTATTTATTTATTAGGTACACCAACAGTAAAGTACACTATATCTAATACAGAAAAACACATTTCATTGAAAGATGGACAAGTGTGCTTACCAATTATAGGTATACACAACGTTATTATAAAAAATGAGGTACATTCCTAGGTTCCTAGGTTTAACAGATCAGATACAGATATCATTGGTTAAGTTAAGTAATACTATTAAGCGATACTATAAAAAAAAGTTAAGTTAAGTTAAGTTAAATTAATAGTATGGTTCGCAGATGATACCTCATTGGTATTTAAAGTTAAAAGACGACAATCTAATATTGACGACGTGAACAATGCTCTCTTTAGATTAGTATATTGGTTTAATGTTAATATATGCTACTAAATGGATTTAAAACTAAATGTATTCGATTCACACTACCAAATGTAAAACAATCGTTATCGAAATAGTCGATAAAGCTGTCTAAACTTTTTTAAATGTAAATCTGCCAAGGTGTAAAGCCGGCGATTATCCCTGTCTGTCTGCACCGGTAGAAGTACGAGGAATAAGAGGTAATCCTAGTACTTCTACTGGTACTCGCGCTTAATAAGACCATGGGACTAAACGCCAATTCTAAGAAGTATACTAGGTACCTATATATGAATAATAACCCTTTGTGAATGATGTAAAGTACCTACCTAACTCTAGCCAATGTAGGTACGAATAAGAGAGAGAGGAAAGAGGAAGATGCCCGCATCTGCAGGCGGGTAAGGCCCGCGCGAGTCCGGTCACGTGACTTACGTCGTCACTCGGCCGCGGTCGGCCGGTCTACATATACCGCGCGCGGCGATGCACCGCACACACACCTCACTGCACTCGACGACATGAAGCTTGCGTACACTCTGATGGTAGCGGCGGTGGCGGTCGCAGTGGTGGGTGCGGCCGGCGACGACTGCGGCGCCCTGAACGATGATGCACTCGCCGCGAGGTGTCTGCTGCGAGCTGCCAGTAAGTAGAGCGCTGACTGCCGGCGGCCAGCATGCCGAGAGGTAGCAGGTATCCATACTCACTGCCCGTGGTGTGTGTTGCAGGTTGGGGAGCGTTAGCGAGCACCTCGCAGGACCCCGCCATCGCCGGGTACCCGTTCGCGGGCGTGAAGTCGGTGGCGGAGGTGGACGGCGTGCCAGTATTCTACCTGACGCCGCTGGATGTAGTCGTGCGGGATCTAATCCACGGCGACAACAAGACGACGCTGGTCGTGTCGGAAGCGGCGAGCGGCGCGTGCGCGGCTCGTGGCCTCGACGCCATGCATCCCTTCTGCGGTCGAGTGATGCTCTCCGGCGTGTTGAGGGAACTGACGCCCGGCTCCAGCGAGCACAAGGCCGCTTGGCGAGCGCTGCTCGAGAAGCACGCGGAGTTTGAGCACTACCCTGCTGGTAAGTGACCACGTCTCACGTCTCTCTCTCTACCTATCTTACCACAGACTGACTGACGTGATCGTCTCGTGTTGCAGATCATGGGTGGTTCGTGGCAAGCCTCGAGCCGGTGCATCTGCTGATGATCAACGCTCACGGCCCGGCAAAGAGCGTGCCCATCACCAGCTACCTGTCCGCCCCCGCCCCCGCACCAGCCCCCGGTGCCCCCTCCCTCGCTCCGCCCCGCGCACGACTGCTGGCCGCGCACCGTTCCTAGGATGGATGTCTGCAACCAGTACCTACACCTTAATTGACAACGCACGATACCTACCGTACACACCATACCTAACAACTAGGTAACACCATAACAAGTTCGTAACGAACTATGAAATCGATAACAAAATAAAATCGGACAACAATTTACAATATACCTACCTATTGTTTCTATTTTCTATGTTTATATTTACTATGTTTCTATTAAATTTACTTAGGTATCTACACCTAACAATAAAAAAAATAGTTTAGAGTAAGATCGAATACAGGGGTACACCGTGACTCAAAAATTACCCGAAATACCATCCGATCTTACCCTAACATACCTACCTTAATTGCCCTTTTCATATTTTTTAGATGATATAAAGCGCAAGCAACTCCTTACCTATCCATGCTATATATTCAATTATTGATTGATTAAAGTTTGATTATCCTCTGACGACCTCTGTGGCGCGTCGTGCGAATGCTTGACTGCAATGCAGAAGGTTGCGTGTTCGATTCCCGCCGAGTACAAGTATTTATGCTTAAATATAAATATTTGTGTCTGGTCTGTGTCCCTCTATGTATAATATGTATGTACCTACCTATTTACAAAAGAAAAATAAATCTGAGTATTATATCCGTTGTCTAGTCACCGTAACACAAGCTTAGTCGCTTACCACGGGGCTAGATGGCGCTGTGTGTTGTTCACAGAATTTATTATTTACTTATTTATTATTTATGTACGTACTAACAATAAATATTTGTTTTTGGTCTTGGTGTATCTCTATGTATAATAATAACATAAAGTTAGCTCTAGGCCCTAGAAAAATACATAAAGCTCAGTGAAAAATAAATTAAGCTCAGTTGCCTCCAATGAGATTGCAAATCACTATTGGTTTCTATCAAGAATCAAGAATCAAGAATATTTCGTCCCTATAGAGCGAGACATCACCAAATCGAAAAAGCGCCGATTTGACTTAAGAATGCCACTAAAATACCCATTTTATTATCTACGTTTCTGTATTTTCGATTTTATCTTAGGTATTTTAGTTTTGAAGTTATAAAATGTGAGAATTCACCAACTCTGAGTACTGATCGCAGAAATAAAATGATAATTAACCAAGTTGACTTAATTAATTCTTACTTTTTAGGGTTCCGTACCTAAAGGTAAAAACGGGACCCTATTACTGAGACTTCGCTGTCTGTCTGTCTGTCTGTCTGTCTGTCTGTCCGTCCGTCCGTCCGTCCGTCCGTCCGTCCGTCCGTCCGTCTGTCACCAGGCTGTATCTCATGAACCGTAATAGCTAGAAGGTTGAAATTTTCACAGAAGATGTATTTCGGTTGCCGCTACAACAACAAATACTAAAAACGAAATAAAACAATTATTTAAAAGGGGCTCTCATACAACAAACGTGTTTCAAAAATAACAAGGAGTCGAGTCAGGACAGGAAGGACAGGAGGACAAATCGAGTTGGTCATGGAATTCAAAATGGCTGCCCTATCTGTCAAATATACTAGTCTGCCTTACTTACCAAAGAGTTTATTTTATGTTTCAGATTTTCTTTGTGCCAAGGTTTTTTTTTTTTCAGTGATTCGGTCGTTTGATGGGAGTAAGAATCGAAGATAAATATTTCATATTTTCCTATAAAATTTAAAAATTGGTTGTTGTAAACCATTTTAGGGTTCCGTATCCAATTGTGATAGTGGTACGGAACCCTTTATGCGCGAGTGTCGCACTTGCCCCGTTTTTTTAAACTAAATACAGCTGAAAACTAACTCGACTTAGGTATTTCTATCCCTATTTAAGAGCAGCGTTCTGAAGCCCTATAACACGTCGAGAATTAACTTACTCGAGTTAGTTAATTTTAGCATTAATGGTTCGATACATTTTATGAAAGCTAGAAATCACTAACTCGAGTTAGTGATTTCTAGCTCTCAATATTTTATGATTTTATTAACTTTAATAAAAGCAAAAAGTCATCAAATCGATTAAGTGATTTCTTTCATCCTTAAAACATACAATAACCATTAGGATGAGAATTCATCAAATTGATTTAATTATTTTTTGCACAACATAATGCGAATCTCGTTGTGAGTTAGTTACATTCCGCATGAAACACAGACGACTTAGTGAGATCTATCATTACGGGGATCGGGACCCGATCGATTTAGTGATTTCTTCCCTACACTAGTAAAAACACACCATAACCTAGAAGGTTAGAATTCATTACCTAAGTCGGTTTAATTAATTTCTGCACAACATAATCAGCATCTTGTTGAGAATTAGTTACATTTCACTCGGAACGCAGGCGACTTAGTTAGTTCTTTTATTACTGGGGTGGATATTGCGGAGAGATAGTACCTAAACTCTAGCTCTGTTCGCGAACAATGCATTTTCTCAATTATCTCCATATAAACGGCAATTCCATACCTTAACCACCTAATATTGCTAAATCGAGTCTGCTTCGAGCCGCCGTAGCGTACGGACGTGCCCAAAATTCGCTCCGCGCCAAAAAATCCAAAGTGGTAAAAAAGTGCAGTGGACTATTCATATAGTCGGTGTATAGTATATAGACGTTATATACACGTTATATACACATAAAAATTGACAACTGTGGCCCTTCTGGCACTAAAAACGACCACGTGTTCGAAAATCGACACGTGTTTTTGCAAAAAACCGACCACGTGCTCACTAGCACTTGACAATCGCCCTTCCGGCACGATAACGACCACGTGTTTTTCAAATCGACACGTGCTCTGGAAAAAACCGACCACGTGCTCACTAGCTGACCACGTGTAAAAATTTTTTGACCACGTGTTTCCGGATACCTTTACATCACGATGTCGGGGAAACCAGAAACCAAAACGACGGGGGCTGGATCCTCCATGGCAGCGGGCGGTGGCAACGTCCGAAAAAGCATTGACAAGTTGGAGGAGAAGGCAGAAATGCCAACACCTGGGTCCTACGCGACGAGACTGGCGGAAGCCGAGGCCCTGCAGAAGTACGGCCTCGCGCAACTGGAGGACTCGCTGCGTATTAAAAAGGATAATAGGACCGCGCTGCAGAAGGTGCTCCGGGCGTTCGTGACATTGGTGAAGCGGATGGAGAGTACTCCAGCCGAACAGCCTCCTCGCGTGACGCCGGAGGGCGCCAAGCGGCAAGGGCCTGCCCATGGCTCCTCCACTACCTACGGTCTGGACAAGGGTGATGAGATCCTACATGAAATCAAAAAAGTGCGACAAATGATCGAAGAGAAATCGCTGGAGACGATGGAGGGCATACAAAACACCATCAGTGCAGTGGAGAAAGCGGACAAACGGCTAGCCGAACGTACCTACGCCCACGTGGCGGCGACGACGGAGGCGGAGCCCCGGTCCAATTTCAGTCGCGAACCACCTATGCACTCCATCATCGTCACGTCAGGACTTGAAGTCGACACTTCAAACAGAATAGTGGAGAAAATTAGGCATGCAGTAAAACCAGGAGAATCAGGAATACAAATACATAGACTAAGAAGAGCTAAAAACAATGGCGTGATCGTGGCGTGTAAGAAAAAAGAAGAAATAGAAGAGATAGGAAAGAGGATCAGGAAAGCAGGCGGAGATTTAAGGGTAGAGAGCAAGGCGAACAAATGGCCGCTTTTGATCTTAAAGAACGTGATGGCATACCTCACGGACGATGAGATCAAAGCGGCCATAAAGAAACAGAACAGTCAGTTATTAGGACAGTACGAGGAGTCGGACATGGAGATTAAGTATCGTAAAAAAGTGCGGAATCCGTATCAGTGCAGCGTGGTGATGCGGGTGCGCCCCGCCATCTGGCAGAAGCTGACGACCGCTGGGCGTGTCCATGTGGATATGCAATATGTCGTGGTCCGTGACCAGAGCCCACTTGTTCAATGTACGAATTGTTTGGGCTTTGGTCATGGCAGAAAGCTCTGCACCCAGACGGAGCGCACCTGCAGCCACTGCGGAGGCAAGCATCTTTATGCCGAATGTCCGGCTAAAGATGATATGGCCGTGTGTGTAAACTGTGCGCGAGAGGAAACCTACAGTGTTAGTCATAACGCGTTTTGCGCGGACGAATGTAGAGTGATGCAGCGATGGGATGCCCTGGCCAGGGAGAGTGTGGCCTACTGTTAACATTGGCCGCAGGCTACACTCTGACTGGTCCACTGAACTTCATGTCCGACTCAACGTGTGCAGTGTATAGTTTTTGTGCGGGAACAGATGACCGGTTTCCTAAGGAAACTGGCATCTGTTAGTAGGGTGTGTATGGGAGCAGCGAGCGGGAGTGGTGCAGAGGAATCCAGTAAAACTGTAAGTAAATATCTATACAAGTGCTTTTGCTGCCCTTAACCTGATGGTCTAAGGGCGGAAAAATGTTAGTAGTAAACAAAATCGGGTTCCTCTGCGTCGCCCCACTGTGCTAACAGACTGCTAGCTAGAATGTGCCTTTATTACATAAAATATGTCTGCCATGGGCTCTCAACAGTTAATCAAAAATGTAAAATTGTAAAAATGTTTATAATAACTAAAAGCTGTAAAAAATAGAATTAAAAGCACACGATTGTGTAAAAATAATAGCAAATCCATTATCAAACTAATAAAAACTAATGATTGTGTTGAGTGCTCAACTAATTGTAGAAGAATAAGAATTGTAGATGTAAATTGGGCAAGTAAATATCTTGACTGACTGTAAATATAGCTAATAAAAGAAGTGTAAATAGTAAAATATAAAAAATTAACAAAAACAAAAGAAAAAAGAATAAAAGATAAAAAAAAGAAAACAAAAATAAATAAAATGACTAAAAATAAAAATAAAAAAGTGCAAGAAATCTATATAAATTAGCTGTATATAACTTAAATCTTTTAAAAAACAAAAATTTTTAATGATTAGTAAGTAAATGCCCTTATTTTCTCTCTAGTTAGTAAGTTTTAAGCTGTTGACGGTCCCGGTGGAAGCGGATGGGGCTGCCCGGGTTTGGGACGAACCATCGTCCGTCCCAGACCCGGTCAGCGGCCGCCGGCTACCACGGGGACAAAAATTTAGGGTTTTAATTGTTAACTTTTCGGCTGCCGTGAAAACCTTCGTTGTTTTAAAGACGCAGATAGCATTAGGCATTGCCCCGATGTATGCATCGCCCAGCCCTTAACAGGGTTGGGTAGCGGGGGTTCTCACGGCACCCAAAGACAAACCAATCATGTAAATAGTGTACTGAAACTCGCGATGGGTTTCAAAACCAAATGGGATTGAGCCCACCGCGGGAGACAGGTGATGATTTGTTACCCAATGTGTAAACGTACTGTGTAAGCGTGTATCCAGGGTTTACTAGCCCGGGGCTGGCTGGACTGGGTATTAACAGACTTGGTCTAGCTAGTCCGGGGTTTGCTAAACCTGGTTTAACTAATCCGGGGTTTACTAGACCTGGTTTACCAAACCCAGGGTTAACTAATCCGGGGTTTGTTAATCCGGGGGTGACTAACCCGGGGTTAAAATTTTCCGTTGTAAAATTTGGTGGAGTTTTTAAACCAAGATTAACAACTTGGTTTGGAAACTTCACTACGCTTTAATATACTGCCCCTTGCACGGAGTCCAGACTCTTGCAGAGAAAGGACTTAGTGGAAGAGGCAGGTGTCACTTCAAACTTTAAATTCTTTTGCATAAGAAGTAAATCGATTAAGAAGATTCCGTGTTAGCCTTTCCGGGACGGAAAAACTGTCGTCGGGACTTAGTTCCCGGCACCTAAAAAAAAAAAAAAAAAAAAAAAAAAAAAAAAAAAAAAATATTGCTAAATCTTCTTATATATAAAATTTCCATGTCACAGTGTTAGTTACCGTACTCCTCCGAAACGGCTTGACCGATTTTTATGAAATTTTATTTTCGTATTCAGTAGGTCTGAGAATCGGTTACTGTTACTATCTATAAATAAGGCAAAACAACGTTTGCCGGGTCAGCTAGTCTTATAAATAAAATTTCCATGTCACAATGTTAGTTACCGTACTCCTCCAAAACGGACGAACCGATCTCCACCAAACTCCACATGCGCATTCAGTAGGTCTGAGAATCGGCTACTATCTATAATTTATAAGGCAAAACAACGTTTGCCAGGTCAGCTAGTACTATATAATATTATAAGTTCAAAGTTCAACTATATAAAGTTTAGCTTCTACTGAAACGTTAAAGTAAACGTGAGGTGCATAAACCTATCCCAAGTGGAACAAGAGAAGCAGATTCAGATGTTAACAATCACTCTGCTAATTTCCACGACTATCTGTTGATGATTGATCCTGATCACTGTGTCAGTATCATCATCTTGGTAGCTCTGACTAACTGTTTAAGAAAGTTATTGTTAGTTCACTCCCGTGACATAACCCAGGTAATGGCCATGAGAAGTAGGTATTGCGAGCGAGATAGATTGCGATTGTTTTTTGTATCTTGTCCATGGTTGACATACTACAGATTGCTCAACTACTGGTACTGTAGAAAAGTTCAACCATTTGGTATGCTACGTGATAAGATATTAGGACACAAAGTCATATTGGCCTTAAGTTATAACTTGAATCCTTAATGTGAGGACTTTACCGAAAAACAAAATAAAAGGACGTAAAACTAAAACTTACAAGAGTGCGCTGCGGAAAGCGCAATTCGATCACGTAAGCCGAATATAGAATAATAGTTTATTCTATATTCTTTGTACCCTATACCAAGTTAATCTTTATGATACCTACGTTTAGGCTAAGACAATCGAGTCGAACTTTTGCTGCTCTCCACTTTCCTTATTCTGGAACTCGACTTAGCAGTTTAGGAATATTTAGCGACACTGCTACGGAAAAAACGAATTTATTACTTTCTGTTTGCAGCTTTGCGCTTCCAGTGGCATGGCCAGTTCTGGTCTACTAGGATGTGGGAGAGAAAAGGCTTCCTTGGTACAAACCAAAATAAAATAGCGGGATTAATGCTTAATGAAATCACTAAATTTAGTCAACGGCAACGAGTGTCGAAAAAGGGAGTCGTGTTGACTTCGTATATTACGATACAAATCAATTTAAGTCACTGCAACAATCTGCAAGTTTATGGAAAATATTCTGAACAATCGGTTTCTTAATTAGATAACTAGAAGCGTAGAAGAATGAGGTTATTTCTCATCAGTGACCGACAATACGGATGTCGACGTAATAGGTTTATTGGAGGTTTTCCAGATAGCGTAGCGTTTATCGTGTTTCTTGACATTTCCATGACTTTTAACTTTTAGAATACAGCTTGATAGCATTATTCTTCTATTAAGTATTGATCCTTGACTCACGCGAGATCGCATATTATAGTAAGACAATGACTCGTATAAGCCAAGTCTAACATACTACTGGCGATCGCGGAGGTAGGTAGTCACCCAGTAAACGAAACATTTTTGGTGCAAATCCTATGGCGACCAACTTTGCCAGCAGTATAATATATTATATCATAGGCCACTCTAGATTTTTCTTCTGTTTTCGTGATGTTGTATTGCAATTAAAGACATCCTGCGGGTTTAATCGCGTTAATTTCATTGTCCACCCTGTCAAACGCCTTTCGAAAGTCTAAGTATAGGACATCGACCTGATCAGGTCGGTTTCTCTGAGAAGTCAAAGATGCGTGTCTGTCTGTTTTTTAAGCGGAGATCAGGCTAGATGTCTGCTCTCCGCTAAGAGAAATCATTTACTTCAGACAAAAGGGCTCTGGTGAGCTGACAAAGGTAAGCTAACAGAGCTAAGTACCACATAGGACATTGAATCACGACATGAATCTATACAAAGCGCAACTCCCATCATTTGTATAGAGTATAATCGTTCTCACTGAGCGGAACCGCTCAGTTGAATCTTGAGGCGTTGGTATCGATTGAAAGAAAAGCCAGAAGGCTCCCTTCGACGGTCAATTTTTTAACGAATGGCTAGTCATTACAATAATATAATAGGTCCCACACTAGCATGTCGGTTTTTTATCGTATTTTTAGTATGAGTATCTGAACTGTCTAATGTCATTATCATATCTTACAACCAAATAAATTAATGTACATCCAAATTAAGCGTTTACGTCTGTTGGCATGACTACAATTGGGATCTTAAAGTTGCGAGTTAATATGTATACCGTAAAAGGCACCAACTTTGCCCGTTTTTTTTATAAAATCGAAAAAACTCCTTTTTTTTCTATAGGAGCATACATTTTTTATTTATTTGTAAGGTGTATTGCGATCATATGGTGCATTACATAACTATTTGAATAAATATATTACACTTTAAAACTATTTTTTTCTTGATTTTCATCGCGGGCAAAATAATCCGCAGTTGTGACCAACATTGCCCACGCCTATTTTTTGACTTAATTCGAGTCCTATTTATACGTAATTCAGATGATATCTAGAAAAATATATAATCTCGGCCTAGTCTTTAAATTTTTGTTTGTAGCATAAGCAGTTTTGCAGTAAAATCAGTGGGCAATATTACCTAGCGATTATTACTCTTTTCCATACAAATCCTAACAAGCTGTTGTAACTCTCTAGGGTTGTCACGTGTCTATTATAAGTTTCGAATGTTGCGAATATCAGAAATGCTATGTAAATTAGAATTTAGTATTAGAAATAAAAATGTATTATCAAAGTTTGACAAACCAAGTAACTAAGTATGTATTTGTTATAATTTTTAAGAAAAACACTGTTTTCTTAAAAATTATAACGAATACACTATATTTTGCAAATTACACAGTGATTGATGTTTGTGATTGTTTAGTTTATTTCAAGAAAACAATCTAAATGAAACAAAAAAAAATGATAAATTGGGATCCTCATTTTTTTTGTGTCGGTTAAAATGAAATTTTGGCAACCCTATGTGCTTTTTGATGAAGGGCAAAGTTGACAAGAATAGGTCTGAACAGTTCAGGGTATCTTTGCCCACCGCCATTACTGTTGTATTTTAAGGCTTAGAATACTGAAACCTAATCAAAAATGCTTTAAAATTGGTATTCTATAACATACAGAAAAATCAACTTTCCTGCGTTTTCGCCGTGACGTAAAATTCACTCTAATATATCTGAAAAATTTGCCCGCAAAAAACACATCACATTCGACAAGACCTGACAGGTGACTGAACGAAGTTGGAAACCAAGGCAATGCATCATGTTGTCAGATACATAATCTACTTTTCTGCCAATTAGTAAATATAACCATAACGCTAAAATATTTTTCAATATTAACAGATTTGCATAGATACTGCTTTTTGGGCAATGTTTTGGTGTTGGCAAAGTTGGTGCCTTTTACGGTAATATATAATATTATATTAATAATAATATAATAATAAGGCTTCAGTATAATGATAAGACTAGAATACATCATTCTAGTCTTATCATCATACTGATGTTGAAAGCTGATCTAAAAATTTAAAATAGATCCCAAAAAAATCGCCAGAGATAAAAAGAAGTAATGGAACAGATAGACCTGAACAAAGTTTTAGTTAAATTTTAAACTTATTTAATAACTGATCCTTTTTAACTGTGTGAAAATCAAATATTTTGTTAGATTTTTAATTAATTGTATTTTTCTGATGTTATTGATATTTCATGATTGATTTAGGTTTTATTATACATTTTAATTAATCTAACCACTTCATACTAACTGTTTGCGTTTTCGGGTTGTAATAATATTTAATAGCAATAAAATATATAGGGCAAACAGCCTCAATGGAGTCTTCGCTTGTAGATTCGTAAGGAATGAATGTAGTGTTAAGTGACGTCACGACCGCTGTACTGCATAGACAGTACGCGACGGACAGTCGGATGGACGGACGAACGAACGGCGCGAACATACTCCCGGCGTTGGAAAGCTCAGCTTTTCAAGATTCTTCGCAGTTTGGAAGTAGGCAGAGGCGATTGATGGCTCTTCGCACGAGTCCATGAGCGGTAGCGACATCAGCGACGCGTGGTAGTCCGTCGGATCCCGGGAAGAGTTTCGCTACTCTACCAAGACGCCAGCAAAGGGGAGGTGCCGCGTCCTCCTTTATGAGGACTAAGTCTTTCAATTGGAGTGGTGCAGACTGTGTGCGCCACTTGGTGCGCTGTTGTAGCTCGGAGATACACTCTGTAGTCCACCGCTTCCAAAAATGTTGCCTGGCCTGCTCAATGCGTCGGTAGCGGTCAAGACGATTGGTGTTGGCGGAGAGTAGACACGGTGATGGAAGCGAGGTGAGCGATCTACCGATTAAAAAGTGGCCCGGGGTAAGGGATGACAGGTCATCGGGAGAAGAACTGAGAGGATATAAGGGTCGGCTGTTCAGGATGGCTTCTATTTGCGAGAATAAGGAAGACAGCTCCTCAAATGTAAGATGAGTTCCTAAGAATTTTATACAAGTGATTTTTCGCGCAACGAATATTACTCTCGTAGAGTCCTTTAAAGTTAGGAGCGTATGCAGGCGAAAAACGAAATTCAATTCCCTGAACAGATGCAAAGTCGACTATAGATTCCTTATTAGTTTTAAGAAAATTCCTAATATCGTTAGCCGCAGCAACAAAATTTCGACCATTGTCACAGTAAATGATTTTAGGTAAACCACGTCGGGTGATAAAACGCTTTAAAGTAAGCAGAAAGGCCTCTTTAGTGAGGTCGCTTACCGCTTCTAAGTGTACGCACTTATAGCGGAAGCATATAAAGATACAAAGATAACATTTCGTTATTTTACAGCCGCGTCCTTTGCGATCTGTAATTAGAAATGGGCCGGCAAAATCGGTACCTACTGTACTGAACGGAAAGTCCGGTTCCACTCTATCTGGAGGTAAGTTGCCCATTATTTAGTTTAATGTCTTACCTCTAAACCGTCGACATATAAGACACTGGCGGAACACGCGCCTGGCGAGGTTACGTCCACCTATAGGCCAGTACCGTTCCCGCACAGATGCCAGTATATGCTGAGGACCGGCATGAAATAGGCGGTTATGCTCAAACTGAAATATAAGTTTAGTAAATTGATTGTCCGATTTTAAAAGGATAGGATGCTTTTTATCGAAAGCATAGTTTGAGTTACCTATGCGGCCTCCTACACGGATAATACCGTTAGAGTCGACAAAAGGGTTTAGTGAAATTATAGATACGTTAGATTTTAAAACCTTCTTATTATTTAAAAGATTTAATTCATTGGGAAAAGATTGCTTCTGTGAGATTTTAATAAGATACTCTGTGGCTTTATTTCTTTCGTCAATAGATATAGGACGCCTCGATGTTGGTCGACCCCGGGTGACTAGCCCAGTACTTGATCCTCGATCGTCTCGAAACGTCCTACGGTCGCCGAGTGAGGCGCGTGGCGATCATGAGTCGCTGAGTCGTTGGTTGGTTGGTTGGTTGGTTGGTTGGTTGGTTGGTTGGTTGGTTGGTTGGTTGGTTGGTTGGTTGGTTGGTTGGTTGGTTGGTTGGTTGGTTGGTTGGTTGGTTGGTTGGTTGGTTGGTTGGTTGGTTGGTTGGTTGGTTGGTTGGTTGGTTGGTTGGTTGGTTGGTTGGTTGGTTGGTTGGTTGGTTGGTTGGTTGGTTGGTTGGTTGGTTGGTTGGTTGGTTGGTTGGTTGGTTGGTTGGTTGGTTGGTTGGTTGGTTGGTTGGTTGGTTGGTTGGTTGGTTGGTTGGTTGGTTGGTTGGTTGGTTGGTTGGTTGGTTGGTTGGTTGGTTGGTTGGTTGGTTGGTTGGTTGGTTGGTTGGTTGGTTGGTTGGTTGGTTGGTTGGTTGGTTGGTTGGTTGGTTGGTTGGTTGGTTGGTTGGTTGGTTGGTTGGTTGGTTGGTTGGTTGGTTGGTTGGTTGGTTGGTTGGTTGGTTGGTTGGTTGGTTGGTTGGTTGGTTGGTTGGTTGGTTGGTTGGTTGGTTGGTTGGTTGGTTGGTTGGTTGGTTGGTTGGTTGGTTGGTTGGTTGGTTGGTTGGTTGGTTGGTTGGTTGGTTGGTTGGTTGGTTGGTTGGTTGGTTGGTTGGTTGGTTGGTTGGTTGGTTGGTTGGTTGGTTGGTTGGTTGGTTGGTTGGTTGGTTGGTTGGTTGGTTGGTTGGTTGGTTGGTTGGTTGGTTGGTTGGTTGGTTGGTTGGTTGGTTGGTTGGTTGGTTGGTTGGTTGGTTGGTTGGTTGGTTGGTTGGTTGGTTGGTTGGTTGGTTGGTTGGTTGGTTGGTTGGTTGGTTGGTTGGTTGGTTGGTTGGTTGGTTGGTTGGTTGGTTGGTTGGTTGGTTGGTTGGTTGGTTGGTTGGTTGGTTGGTTGGTTGGTTGGTTGGTTGGTTGGTTGGTTGGTTGGTTGGTTGGTTGGTTGGTTGGTTGGTTGGTTGGTTGGTTGGTTGGTTGGTTGGTTGGTTGGTTGGTTGGTTGGTTGGTTGGTTGGTTGGTTGGTTGGTTGGTTGGTTGGTTGGTTGGTTGGTTGGTTGGTTGGTTGGTTGGTTGGTTGGTTGGTTGGTTGGTTGGTTGGTTGGTTGGGTTAGGTTAGGTTAGGTTAGGTTAGGTTAGGTTAGGTTAGGTTAGGTTAGGTTAGGTTAGGTTTTTTTTTTTTTTTTTTTTTTTTTTTTTTTTTTTTTTTTTTTTTTTTTTTTTTTTTTTTTTTTTTTTTTTTTTTTTTTTTTTTTTTTTTTTTTTTTTTTTTTTTTTTTTTTCTAGTTTTCCCCTCCCTGATAGGCAACAGGGGATCTTCTTATACTATTAGACTTCTCAGCAATTTTAATTAAAGATTCTAAGTTGCATCTGCTTCTTGCACTGAGTTCATTCTCCATCTGAGTCTGGACTACGTGCAAGGAGCAGTGCGAGGAAAGTTAGTGAGGTTTTCCTAAACCGAGGGATATGACCTCGCTTTTTGAAAACCACACCAAAAATGATTACCACGTTTTTTAACCTCGGGTTTGGTAACCCAGGTTTTGTTAACCCTGGGCTTGCCAATCCAGGTTTAGTTAAACCGGGTTTAGCAAACCCCGGGCCAGACAAACCCGGATCTACAATATTACACATCAAAATCACAAGAATACAACATAGGTTTGGAATCTACTCCTGTTTCCTGCGGTGGGTTCAAATCCATATGGATGTGAACCCACCGCAAGGAACAGCACAATATGTACACAATTAGTTATACTTCGGTGTTGTGGGAACCCCCGTTTTACCCCGCTCTGTTGGGAGCGAGGCGACACAGACATCAGGATGGGCTAATGCGATCTGCGTGCTTTAAATTTAGCGCGGGTTTCCACAGCAGCACAATAGTTAGTAAATAAAACAGTTTTAAAACTATATAAAATAATAGCCGTTTCTTATGAATAGGCACTAAGATATAATATGGCTGATTCACTTATTCTTTCGAGTATTTATCTGTATCTATTTTTGTGCAATTTCTTTTCACTTATCTGACTCTTCCTACTTATTTTACAAATTATTTATTTACTATTTTTTGATTTTTTATGCTTTTTTGTTATCTTTTTATTCTTTTTCGTACTTTTTGTCACTTTTTATCATTTTTTATTCATTTTTACTTTTTTATACTATACAATATGAGACTCAGCTATATTTACAGTATAACTCACTTAGGTATCATCTAATTTATTTACAGTTTTAATTCTATTTTTAATATTTACTATGCATCTAATATCCCTATTTATTGATTTGTTAGCTATTATTTTTACTATATACCATTTAATTGGTTTTACTAGGAATTTAATATTCACACCAGAACGATTACAATAATTAGGTTTTTCAGTGTATGTCCTACTCAAAATAACCTGCACTAAGTGGGCGGCGCCGCAGCACCCAAAACAATCATCTGCCTGCTCTGACTTTCCGCCCTTAAACCACCAGGTTAAGGGCAACGAAAAACAATTAGCCAAGACTATTATTTTACTTACAGTTTGGGTTCCCGTTGCGCCCCCACCCACTGCACTCCTATTCACACCTTGAACAGGGTTCAGTTTCCCAAGGAAACCGAAATCCTGTTCCCGCTCTACTACTATACAGTAACACTTATGCACTATGCTTCGGAGGTCAAGCCTGGGGTCCTGCCAGCCAGACAGAGTGCCGCCCGCTGCTGCGTTAGGAGTAGGCCACACTCTCCCTGGCCAGGGAGTCCCATCTTTTCCTCACCTCACACGCCGGGTCGAACGCGCTGTGCCCCGTCGACGTCAGCTCTTCCCGCGCGCAGTTCACACAGGTTGCAGGGTCACCAAGGACAGGGCACCCGGCCCGGACATGCTCGCCCCCGCAGTGACTGCAGTTACGGTGCTCCCGGGTGCAGAGTTTTCTTCCATGACCATAGCCCAAGCAGTTCGTACATTGGACCAATGGGCTCTGGTCATGGGCCGCCACATATTGCAGGTCAACATGGACCCGGCCGGCGGAAGTTATTCTTTGCCAGAGATGTGGACGCACCCGCATCACCACGTGGCACTGATGTGGGTTTCTAACTTTCTTTCTGTATTTAATTTCTATATCAGCCTCTTCATATTCTCCTAACAACTCTCTATTCTGTCTTTTTAGTGCCATTTTTATCTCCTCGTCCGTTAAATAGTACATAACATTTTTTAAACTCACTAACGGCCACTTATTATTTTTCCTTTCTACCCTCAAAATTTTGTCTGCTTCTTTAATCCTCTTCTCAATCTCATCTATTTCTTCCTTTCTTTTACATGCCACTATCACCCCGTTCTTCGCTCTTCTTATCCTTTGTATCTGCATCCCAGTCTCTCCAGCCTTCACCGCATGCCTGATTTTTTGGGCGATCCTTTCGGAGTTGTCGACGGCGTCAGTGGAGGTGACAACGACGGAATGCATGGGCTTTTGTCGTCGGAATTTGGGAATCGGCGTCGCCTCCGTTGCTGCTACTTGGGCGTATGATCGTTCAGCTTGCCGATTTTCCGAATCCTCGACGGCCCTGATGGTGTTGGAGATGCCTTCCATCGTTTCTTTAGAACTGTTTTGCAGGAATTCTTTGACTGACCTTATTTCCTGTAGGATTTCTTCGCTTCTGTCCGGCCGTTGAGTGGAGGAGCCCTGGGTTGGACGCGTGGCAACCTCGGGCGCGCCGTTAGAGGGCGGTGCAGCTGAAGAAATCTCCATCTGCCTCACCATCATCACGTACGCCTTAAGCACCTTCTGTATAGCAATCCGGTTATCTTTTTTGATCCGCAACGAATCTTCTAGCTGTACGAGGGCGTAACGCTGTAAAGCTTCTGCCTCGGCCAGCTTCGTTGGGTAAGTCCCAGGTTGCGGCATCTCTGCCTTCTCCTCAAGCCTCTCGATGCTCTTCCGCACCTGGCTGCCGCCCGCTGCTGTCGCCTTTGCCTCTAATCCAGTTTTCCCCATCATAATTATGTTGGGGATGTCAATTTGTCAAAATGTAAAAACACGTGATCGCTAAAAACACGTGGTCGGAAAATTTTTGCCAGAAGGGCCAACTTAAAACTTTTTGGAAAATTTTGCGATTTATTGCGCGGAGCGGCTACCGGACACGTCCGCACTCGTCGGCAGCTCGAAGCAAACTTCCGGTTAGGTTAGGTTAGGTTAGGTTAGGTTAGGTTAGGTTAGGTTAGGTTAGGTTAGGTTAGGTTAGGTTAGGTTAGGTTAGGTTAGGTTAGGTTAGGTTAGGTTAGGTTAGGTTAGGTTAGGTTAGGTTAGGTTAGGTTAGGTTAGGTTAGGTTAGGTTAGGTTAGGTTAGGTTAGGTTAGGTTAGGTTAGGTTAGGTTAGGTTAGGTTAGGTTAGGTTAGGTTAGGTTAGGTTAGGTTAGGTTAGGTTAGGTTAGGTTAGGTTAGGTTAGGTTAGGTTAGGTTAGGTTAGGTTAGGTTAGGTTAGGTTAGGTTAGGTTAGGTTAGGTTAGGTTAGGTTAGGTTTTTTTTTTTTTTTAAAGTTTATTTTGGGAGAAATTGATAGTCTCGCGGCGCTATCGGATTACACCGCGAGGTATCACTGAGTTTATTAGGTTACATTTGAGTTGGAGTTGAACTCCTCTAGTGTGTTTACAATATTAACTACTAAGTTGGTGAAGGTATTTATTGTAGTTGCTTTATTTATTATTTCGCTTGGGTTGAGAGGGTTGAAGTTGTATATACTACAAGCGATTGTATGTTCGGAGCGGATTATGGTGTGGCGAAGACATTTCGGGTTGAAAGAAGAAAGATGGGAGTGAGGATTATTATGTCTAGTTACCATAGTTGGTACGGGAGCGGATGGTTTCTAGCATAAATGAGATTCGAGGACATGATTGGGAAGTTGCACTATGGTCAACCTTACATTTGGTGTTAGAGGTTTTCGCGTGTTCGATGCAGTTGCGGCATTGAGCTTTATCGGGGTTATCCTTTTCAGGGCAGGCTCGGAACTCATGGCCGGGCGAAGAACAATGGGAGCAGACAACAACTTGACGGTCGCACCTCGCCTTGGTGTGCCCGAACTGAAGGCACTTGTAGCATTGAAGCAGAGGTAAGTACCCCTCAGCGTGCACCCGCTGGTGGTCTAGATTGATTTTGACCTTGGAGGTAATAGCCTTCCAGACGGGGGGAGAAGCGAGGAGGACCGCGTTGTAGAGCCGTTTGTTGCGGTTCGCACGCTTAAAGCGGAAGGTAAGGTCGGCATCAACAGTGATGGCCTCTTTGATTTCGGCGTTTTGGTTGCGGATGATGGTCACGAGTTGGTCAGCTGGTATGTCTTCGGGGACGCCCTTGAGGATGACCATCGGGCTAAGAGTCTTGGAGGCCTCAGCCACCACGGAACACTCTGCGCGTTTAAGTTTATTTAGGGTCTCTTCCCGGTGCTCCATGTTATCGAACTCGACGCGGATCTTATTTTTCGAGATGAACTTTATGTTCGATGGAGCAAATGATGAGTCCCGGAAAGAGACCGAACTTTTAAAGTTTTTGAGGGTTTCCGAGGCGCTGAGGACACTCTTTTTGGAGCTTACTACTATAGCCGGTTTGGTTTTGGGCACTGGTGGTGGTTCATGCGTTGGCCCCGAAGGCGTCGCCGGCGCCGCCGCTACCGCCCGAGCGTAAGTGAGGGACGAGTGACCGGATGGTGTAGCCGCCTCGTTCCTCGCCTGACGCACATCAGTGTGCACCTCGTCGAGCTTCGACTTAAGGTCCTGAATGTGGGCAATAACGGCCGCACCAGCGCAGCCACCGTTGCCACCGCCGAACTCGGGCAATTGGTCCGTCTGCGTGAAGCAGGATCGCTGCGAGACGGGAGCGGGAGCGGGGGACGCCGGAAGCTGAGCCGACAGTGTGGGTGTTAAGGCAAGGCGCTGAGTCGGAGAAGGGGCGGCGGGGGTAGAGGTATGCCTCCTCCGCTCCCTCTCCAGGTCAGCCTCTGCCTCCCTAAGTAGACGGTAGAGATTGTCGATGGCGAGTGAAGCTCCTTTTTTAATCTCCGTCTTGATGTTTCCCGAGTTCGCGAGGTGCGCCTTGGCGTGCGCGTTCCAAAGTTTCCCCTGAAGCGGCCTCGATTTGGTCGCTATGTCGGGCGGGATCGGCGCGACTTCGACCAGGGTGCGGGCAAAGCCCCGTTTGGCCTTAGGCTGGGTCGTCATCGCGTCGCCCGTCGAGGACTGCGCGCTGTTTTCGTCCGCTTCAAGGGAAAAGGGCAAGTGCTCCGCGCGGAAGGGGCTGCGGCGTTGTTCTGGCGGTTGCCTAGTACCCATTTCGGATAGAAAAGTGGAGCTGCCTCTGCTGGTTGAGGGCTGAACTGACAGAGCGTCAGTGTCGACTGAGAATGTCGAGTTTGCCGGGTTTTTGTCCGGATCTCTATCCTTGGGAGGGGTCCTATACATGATGTAGGTGCGCTGCTAGCAGTTGGGACCGAAAGCAAAAACGAGAAACCGACTTTAAAAGTTTTGAAACTTTTTCTATGCGATGTGTCTAGCTTAGCGGTAACTTCTCTGGGTGGGCGGGAGGGCGCAAAAATTGGTTTCCTTGCTGTGGATCGCTCTGAAAACGCGGGATATGCTTCGGGAGGTATCACGGGGCTAGAAGAGCCTTACTACGGTCGAATTGAAGGAGGTTTTCCTCGAAAAATTCGGAAAAACTGCAGAAACTACGAAATTTAAACTAAAATTGACTCTAATTTCTTGAAAAAACACGAAAAACTGCAACTAATTAACTTTCTAATGGATTCTACTTTATGTTTCAGGTGACTGGAGGGCCGCTACGACGACGGAAGGGAGCAAACTATTGGGATTCACAAGATACGAATTTATGAAAATTTCGGTTAGGTTAGGTTAGGTTAGGTTAGGTTAGGTTAGGTTAGGTTAGGTTAGGTTAGGTTAGGTTAGGTTAGGTTAGGTTAGGTTAGGTTAGGTTAGGTTAGGTTAGGTTAGGTTAGGTTAGGTTAGGTTAGGTTAGGTTAGGTTAGGTTAGGTTAGGTTAGGTTAGGTTAGGTTAGGTTAGGTTAGGTTAGGTTAGGTTAGGTTAGGTTAGGTTAGGTTAGGTTAGGTTAGGTTAGGTTAGGTTAGGTTAGGTTAGGTTAGGTTAGGTTAGGTTAGGTTAGGTTAGGTTAGGTTAGGTTAGGTTAGGTTAGGTTAGGTTAGGTTAGGTTAGGTTAGGTTAGGTTAGGTTAGGTTAGGTTAGGTTAGGTTAGGTTAGGTTAGGTTAGGTTAGGTTAGGTTAGGTTAGGTTAGGTTAGGTTAGGTTAGGTTAGGTTAGGTTAGGTTAGGTTAGGTTAGGTTAGGTTAGGTTAGGTTAGGTTAGGTTAGGTTAGGTTAGGTTAGGTTAGGTTAGGTTAGGTTAGGTTAGGTTAGGTTAGGTTAGGTTAGGTTAGGTTAGGTTAGGTTAGGTTAGGTTAGGTTAGGTTAGGTTAGGTTAGGTTAGGTTAGGTTAGGTTAGGTTAGGTTAGGTTAGGTTAGGTTAGGTTAGGTTAGGTTAGGTTAGGTTAGGTTAGGTTAGGTTAGGTTAGGTTAGGTTAGGTTAGGTTAGGTTAGGTTAGGTTAGGTTAGGTTAGGTTAGGTTAGGTTAGGTTAGGTTAGGTTAGGTTAGGTTAGGTTAGGTTAGGTTAGGTTAGGTTAGGTTAGGTTAGGTTAGGTTAGGTTAGGTTAGGTTAGGTTAGGTTAGGTTAGGTTAGGTTAGGTTAGGTTAGGTTAGGTTAGGTTAGGTTAGGTTAGGTTAGGTTAGGTTAGGTTAGGTTAGGTTAGGTTAGGTTAGGTTAGGTTAGGTTAGGTTAGGTTAGGTTAGGTTAGGTTAGGTTAGGTTAGGTTAGGTTAGGTTAGGTTAGGTTAGGTTAGGTTAGGTTAGGTTAGGTTAGGTTAGGTTAGGTTAGGTTAGGTTAGGTTAGGTTAGGTTAGGTTAGGTTAGGTTAGGTTAGGTTAGGTTAGGTTAGGTTAGGTTAGGTTAGGTTAGGTTAGGTTAGGTTAGGTTAGGTTAGGTTAGGTTAGGTTAGGTTAGGTTAGGTTAGGTTAGGTTAGGTTAGGTTAGGTTAGGTTAGGTTAGGTTAGGTTAGGTTAGGTTAGGTTAGGTTAGGTTAGGTTAGGTTAGGTTAGGTTAGGTTAGGTTAGGTTAGGTTAGGTTAGGTTAGGTTAGGTTAGGTTAGGTTAGGTTAGGTTAGGTTAGGTTAGGTTAGGTTAGGTTAGGTTAGGTTAGGTTAGGTTAGGTTAGGTTAGGTTAGGTTAGGTTAGGTTAGGTTAGGTTAGGTTAGGTTAGGTTAGGTTAGGTTAGGTTAGGTTAGGTTAGGTTAGGTTAGGTTAGGTTAGGTTAGGTTAGGTTAGGTTAGGTTAGGTTAGGTTAGGTTAGGTTAGGTTAGGTTAGGTTAGGTTAGGTTAGGTTAGGTTAGGTTAGGTTAGGTTAGGTTAGGTTAGGTTAGGTTAGGTTAGGTTAGGTTAGGTTAGGTTAGGTTAGGTTAGGTTAGGTTAGGTTAGGTTAGGTTAGGTTAGGTTAGGTTAGGTTAGGTTAGGTTAGGTTAGGTTAGGTTAGGTTAGGTTAGGTTAGGTTAGGTTAGGTTAGGTTAGGTTAGGTTAGGTTAGGTTAGGTTAGGTTAGGTTAGGTTAGGTTAGGTTAGGTTAGGTTAGGTTAGGTTAGGTTAGGTTAGGTTAGGTTAGGTTAGGTTAGGTTAGGTTAGGTTAGGTTAGGTTAGGTTAGGTTAGGTTAGGTTAGGTTAGGTTAGGTTAGGTTAGGTTAGGTTAGGTTAGGTTAGGTTAGGTTAGGTTAGGTTAGGTTAGGTTAGGTTAGGTTAGGTTAGGTTAGGTTAGGTTAGGTTAGGTTAGGTTAGGTTAGGTTAGGTTAGGTTAGGTTAGGTTAGGTTAGGTTAGGTTAGGTTAGGTTAGGTTAGGTTAGGTTAGGTTAGGTTAGGTTAGGTTAGGTTAGGTTAGGTTAGGTTAGGTTAGGTTAGGTTAGGTTAGGTTAGGTTAGGTTAGGTTAGGTTAGGTTAGGTTAGGTTAGGTTAGGTTAGGTTAGGTTAGGTTAGGTTAGGTTAGGTTAGGTTAGGTTAGGTTAGGTTAGGTTAGGTTAGGTTAGGTTAGGTTAGGTTAGGTTAGGTTAGGTTAGGTTAGGTTAGGTTAGGTTAGGTTAGGTTAGGTTAGGTTAGGTTAGGTTAGGTTAGGTTAGGTTAGGTTAGGTTAGGTTAGGTTAGGTTAGGTTAGGTTAGGTTAGGTTAGGTTAGGTTAGGTTAGGTTAGGTTAGGTTAGGTTAGGTTAGGTTAGGTTAGGTTAGGTTAGGTTAGGTTAGGTTAGGTTAGGTTAGGTTAGGTTAGGTTAGGTTAGGTTAGGTTAGGTTAGGTTAGGTTAGGTTAGGTTAGGTTAGGTTAGGTTAGGTTAGGTTAGGTTAGGTTAGGTTAGGTTAGGTTAGGT
>OY292399.1:30885455-30964199 GCA_958496205.1 Idaea biselata | reverse complement strand
CATAAAAATCGGTCAAGCCGTTTCGGAGGAGTACGGTAACTAACACTGTGACATGGAAATTTTATATATTAGAAGATAAATAATATTGAACGTCGTCGATAAGTTAAAGCGAGCATCGGTTGTGTGGTAATGTTGTTGACCTCGCCGGCAGTCGGCAGGCAAACGTATGGACGCCCTGGCTGGGGCGGTAACTGGGGCACCGGACCGGGGCCTCCCTAGCGCGTCCTTCGATATATATGCGACCACATTGTAGGTACGTAGGTATATCATTGCAGATACTATCCTCGTCTTAAAGTACCACATTTTGCCAAATTCAAACTTAGCTGGGGACAGGTATTTTGGCCTTCAAGGCAGTTGTCAGTAAGAGCCATGGGGGAGCAGGGAACGGCGTTCTCTTTGGAACGTGAAGGCGAGTGTATTAGACATACTCAGTCTTGTCAACGAGATGCGCCATGCGAGCGACTCCGGCGACGAGCGCCCGGACGCCGGTGAAGGCGCGCGCGGCGGCGCACGGCAGCGTCTGTCCGTCCGTGTTCCGCTTGCCGCGAGCCGCCACCGCCTGCGGCTTGCTGGCGTAGGAGTAGACGCGCGGCGCGACGGCCGGCTGCGGGTACAGCGTCTCGAGGCCGAGCAGCGAGGCGACCTCCGGCGGCGGCAGCAGGAACTGGCCCGTCTTCACCGTCGTCACGAAACGTGGCTTGTTGTCCGAGTCGGCGGCCGGTGGTCGCTTGCGGTCCTCCCTGTCCTTGAGGCGTCGCAGGCGGAGGTCGAGCGCGCGCGGGTCCAGCATGGCGGGCGCACGCTGCAGCGGCTGCACCACGTTGACGACGCGCCGGGGGACGGGCGCCGCGGTCGTCGTCGCAGGCAGCACCGTGAACGCCGCGTGCTCCTCGCCCGGCGGCATGGCGGCCCACTGCCCGCACTGACCACTGCCCGCTCACGTGGCCGCGCACGGCGCACGCGTGTCCCGCGCCGATACCACCACCACTACCGCCTCGACTGACTCATGGTTGCTGCTCCGATACTCCGCCGTGTCAATGTTCCAAGCATCATATGATCTGTCGTGGAGTACGATGTACGTATCCCGTCGCCGAGAGCACACAGCGGGTCACCCCTCACCGCGACCCTCCCGGTGGGAACCGTCACGTGTCACTCCACTGACACACTGACACGTCTCACGGTGCCCACAAACACATGCAGCGACTACTCTTTTACGATTTTGATCTTAGAGAATTTAGCTTCATAGTGTCTTGTCAGATGGGATGTCATTAGTGCGTACATATTTGCGGCAAATGACCAAAAATCAAGTTATTATCGTATTAATATATAAACGCGAATATTTGCAAGTATAATTATGTGACTTCTTACTCCTTCACGCAAAAACAACTGAACCGATGGCGATGAAACTCGGAATATAGATAGCTGGAGACGAAGAATAACACATTTTTTTTATTCGTGGGAACCTCTAATTGGCTCTCCATTGCTATAATGTGTACTTATATTTGTGTAATAGCTGTTGGTTCTCCCAAAATAAATAAATAAATAAATTTATTGCGATATCTCTGAGGGATCGAACTTACGTAGGTGAAACCGCGGGGCGCATTTGGCAGCCAAATGAGTTCGAAAGTTGACGTTTACGGCGAGTCGCTTACCTTGGTGTCTCACAATTCTTTAGCTTTAGAATATTTTGGGTACGGTATCCTCGCTCCGTCGTATAATACGACCAAAAATTTGTTGGTAAAGGCTTCGGCCGCTGCTTACCCACCGGGATAAGCCGTAGC
Organism: Idaea biselata; assembly: GCA_958496205.1. Taxonomy (NCBI): domain Eukaryota; kingdom Metazoa; phylum Arthropoda; class Insecta; order Lepidoptera; family Geometridae; genus Idaea; species Idaea biselata. Next base: position 30,962,418 of record OY292399.1, on the reverse strand, counting down.
GCCACACGTACACCATGCAACCAATACGGAAGATGGGTCGTCTTCCTTCTTCTAGATGAGCGTGTTAGCACTTGTCACTTGTCAGGTGAGATAGTGGGCAGATGCTCATCTAGCGTATGTAAAAAACCGGCCAAAAGTGGGTAAGACTCGCACACGAAGAGTTCTGTACCACTATCACTATTGGATACGGAACCCCAAAATAAACACGGACCAACCAATCAGTGAACGCAACGCGTTTGCATTGCGTTTATTATACCACTGGCGATCATATGTTTTTAGTAGTTGGTTGTTATAGCTGCTACAGAAATACATCATCTGTGAAAGTTTCAACTGTCTAGCTAACACGGTTCATAAGATACAGCCTGGTGACAGACGGACAGTCAGAGGGACAGACGGACAGACGACGGAGTCTCAGTAATAGCCGTTTTTACCCATTAGGTACGGAACCCAAGAAAATAACTTTCTCGTGAGTAAAGTGAAACAGACTGTGAGATCAGACTATCGACTATGCCAAAGCAAACGCCAGCTTCTGTAATGACTAGCCAAGAGTATCGTAGCAGCTGGTCGTAGCACGCAGCTACGACGACGACACGGCTACACTGTCGTAGACTTGCTACGTGCTACGAGCTCTTACTACATATTAGAAAGACTTTAAATTCTAGCATTTATTATTATACTGAATTAGTGGCTGTGATTCGTGTATCCTATGTCATTCTCCATCACTTAAAGTATCGCTATACAATTTCATCCAAATCAGTCGAACCGTTTGACCGTGAAGAGGGAACAAAAAAAAAATACCAAACAAACTTTCGGATCTATAATTATTAGTGTGGATTAAAAACCCTCTGGAAGAAATTAAAAAAAAATATAATTACTCCTTAACAAAATCATTTGTGTGGTTTTCACATACACGAAAAATAATGTTTTATAGGATGGAAATAAAAACAACAAAAGGTAATAGCTTTTATTGCCTTGAAGTATTATTCGTATAATAACTAAATATAATACGTATACGTTTCGTACGGAACGCGATATAACTCGGTTGAAGTCAAACGTTCATGTTACTGTTATCGAACGGTAATTGTTCTCCAAAAATTAGAGGTTATGAAATTTTAACAAAAGGTATAACGTTTGAATCTCGACCGGAAGTTGAGGCGCCGTCGCCATGGCAACCCCTTCCACCACCCCTCCGGGGGGGGGGGGGGGGGGAGAGGGGGGGGGGGTGGTCACCTCAAGGTTAAGGTTATTGCTCTCCGTTAAGTGGCTGTAACGTGTAATTTCCATTTTCCACTAAATTAATATTGATCACGTCATTAAGATTGCGTCACGTACCGTTTAAAATACGACTATAAATAAATCAAAGGAAAATACTGTCTGTTTGTAACTTCGTTGAAATTATTCTTTTACGAAAATAACTATAGGTAACCTACAGCTATAGCCACTTCACCGTCACCGCCTCACCGGCCGCGGCCGCGGTGTAGCAACACGTACGTTAGCTTCCTGTTGGGTTTAGAATAACTTAGGAAAGTAAAAGTCGCGAGCTAAACTTGTCGCATCACAGCACTGGTAAGGGTAAGGGTTAAAGTTGGCCACAAAATAGAAAGTCCAATAATGTTTTTACTAAATAATGTTTGAACAAAAATGTGCCTACTTACTGGACTAGGCAATCGCCTGTGTTCACGTGTCGTCGTCGTACCTAAGTCATTAGGAATCGATGTAAAGTGCATGAAAATATTTCTATGAAAGCCAAGAGCAGGCAAACACTTAAAAATAATTGTAACAGAAAGTAAAAGTTAACGATTACCTAACGTTTATGATACGTAGTAGTGTAACTAGCCAACTAGTCACGTGGCACGTTCGCCACGGCAGAACGTTGTCGTGTCGTGTTGTGTCGTGCGACATACATCAGACGACTTATTGTCCGCAACGGATTACATTTCGCTGCACACAGTACACGCATCGAATATTATTTTAATTATCTATTATATTTATTTTTATACTTTATACATATTTAACACAATATTTTATACAGGGTATCGTTAGAAAATAAATAATAATACGTGATTGAGATTCGGTAAAATACGAGTATAACAATATATTATCTACTCTGAGTACCTACTCAGTTAGACAAATAGGTATGTATGTGGGTTTACTATTGTCTCTAGATAGTGGTGTTGTGACATACAGGTCGGCAGGCGGTTTATGATCGGTGACCGAAATAGTCAAAAATAACAAAACATAGTCACGACATGTCGCGCTACATCGCCAGGATACCTGTCTCGATCAGATATTATCGCCTGTCGCCCGCCCACTGCATGGCATTTATGCGATTACCGTGCAACTTAAAGACACAAAATATACCATATTTGTAGTTGGAATATAGAAATGTGAACCAATTTGCGAAAATCACAGCCCTTGACCAGCTAGTAATTATTAACTAGTTCGGTACACATCGCACCGTAAGGCACAGAACATCAACGTCCCCTAGTAGGTAGGTAGTCAATGCGAAAGTCTGTTGTTTGTTCTCTCGAAGTAGTCAAATGTCAGGGGTGGGAGGGAGGAGTCAAGTCGATAGTTATGGTGGGCATAGCGCGGTGGCGTCGTGGGTCCGAGAGGTCAACCGATGTCGACGACGGCACGCCAACGGTTCAAGGTATACTGATACTCAAGTAGGTACTTTCACCCCGCTATCTGATTATAATTAACTATTTCTGAAATAGGTACCTAAATAAATAATTAACATTCCATATAGTAACACAATAATTAGAAAACGAACTAAACTAATTGACGCTCTACATCACTGTAAAAAATTAAAATGGAGTTGGGCGGGACATGTGTCCAGAATGGCAGATAAAAAGTGGACCAAAGCTGCTACGGTTTGGAGAGGACCGTTGGGAAAACGGAAGAGAGGTAGACCAGCAGAGAGATGGGAAGACGAAATGAAAGAGATAGCGGGAAAAGACTGGCTTTTTGCAGCAAAAGATAGAGAAAACTGGAAAACAATGGAGGAGGCCTTTTTACTCAGAAAGAGATCTTTGAATAATTAATTAATTTAGTGGAAAATAGATTAAGAAAGAATGTTTTATAAGTATCGTTTTTATATTTATTGTTTACTTTTTGTTTATGTACTATTCAAAGGTTAAATAAAGGCTATATATATATTGTAACGTGTACTGTTCAATCGCTGATTTAACATTTCATGTGACATGTCTACGGACGCTGCAAGCATGAGTACCTATAGTTCACAAAGCATTCATAGGTCTCACTCATCACTCAACCACCACAACGCGGGATCGAGACTTCACACGTGTAACCGAATGGCGCAGCTAGTAAGTATTTAATCAAGGTCACAATACAGGTTTCAATTATTTTTAACACTATAATAGGTACGTATTTTAAAAGTTTTGTTCAATATTATTACAATTACAACCCTACCTATACTAAACTTTTTAAACTTACGCGATCTGTATGTAATCTACCCACTCTATATTAACATTTTCCCCGTGGCGTATTCGCGTATTGTTATTTATATTCTTCTTACATTTCGATTTCGACTACATTACATTAAGTTAGTAGTATAAGATCATAGTAAGTAAGGATAACTACTGATTAGATAAGTTATCTATATCTCTATAAATATTAATTTTATAAGCTTGAGGCACTGATGCGCGGTATCCGATATACTTAAGTACCTACAGCTTTAGTAAATAATGTATTTCTTGTCTTTTTAATTAACTAACAACTTATAAGATTAACTCTTAATTAAAAAGACGGACAGATAGCGACGTCTCAGTAAAAGGGGCACGTTTTTACCCTTTGGGTACGGAACCCAAACCAACAAACTTTGCGATTTATAATATTAGTGTGTTAATTTTTAGCTTGGACTACCCTTGCTGGTAATACGTCATATACAAACAAATTAACTATCGGATTGATGATATATTAGTTTGAATTTAAATAGACATTCATATTGCTGAGTTCTTAATTACACTCAAAGTTCAATGAAGTGATACATCGACTAAATAATGTTTGGTAATATGTATCGTAGATCAAATGAAGTTCGGTGATTAAAAAATAATATAAATATGAATACTTAATTTTTATTTTTTTCGGTTAATTGAAGCTTTGTAGAAATAATAAATAAATAAAATAGAAATAAATAAATAATAAATAGAAATAAATAATCGATAAATACTTTTCGATGAAATGAAAATCGGTTATTTGACGGGATTCGGGATTCGGGATTACGTACTAAACCCGCTAGGTACAGGTAGGTAGACCGGCGCGCGCGATGTTAGCGCGAGCAGAGAAGCAGTAAGAATACTTACCAAGAGGGATCCTTCTTGAGTTTAGCATTGTTGTAGAGCGCCCTCGGGGTGCTAGCATACGTGAACGGGCCCTTCTGCTTCTGCTGAGGGCCCTCGACGAGCACCGACCGCACGGAGACGCTCATTGCACTGCGGCGGCAGCATCGCGCTCGCGGCGACCAGCCATAGCTTCTCGCAGAGCGCGCCCAGAACGCAGCACATCTAACTACACGAGACGATCTCTTTCGTTTCCTGCTAGCCTGGTACTGACGTATTGATGGTTCACTGGTCGTCGCCCGTCCGCGGCGGTCACTGTCCTTCCTTACACGATTGTAAACTGATCAATATTCGATAATTGTATCGTAAACGTTTCCGAATGTTTATATTTTCAACAGTGTGTGGCGAGGAGGCGAGGATTGAGGTCGCTATGGAGACACGTAAACACTCGACCATCAAATGTCTGTCAAGCGGTCGTTGTCATGACAGCCGACCTTGACATAGCGCTGCTGTCACTGTACTGCTCCTCGAGGTTTGAAGATAACGACCATGGAGTACGATTGATAGATGTAGTCATGACTGACTACATCTATCTACTCACTGACGTGAGTCAGCCTGACTCAGTCTGACTATTCCATCTCACACCCCATGGCCATTTGTAGAAGTGGTCATTACTCATAGTAGTCATAAACGCTTGAAAAAACATTAAATATATTACATTATGTTAGGGTTGCGCAATGAGTGGTTTCAGTTACTAATGTGTATTTAAATAATTTAAGTGTTTAAATGACTTTGTATTAGTGCAAAAACTACTTACAGTGCAATAACAAACTATAATAAACGTGTACAAACGTTATCGCCACGTAAAATTGTGTAATTTCTTCCATTTTTCACTAAAAACTCTCGACTCTACCAAGACTCTACCGGTGAACGTTTTTCATTATAACCCTGATATAAAGTACAATAGTAATGAATAAAAACTTGTGCCCTAAACTGATTTAGTATTTTTAGTGTTATAAACAGTGCTATTTAACAAAAACCTCGAAAAAGTTGCTAAATATAACCTAAAAAAGTTCATTTAACTTGTCCGCCAAAAGTACAAAATACATAGTCTATTAACAAAAATAGTTCTAGAATCAAACAACAGATGGCGTGTTTTTAAATTTCGAACTTTCGAAATACATAGTCTATAAACAAAAATAGTTCCAGAATCAACTAACAGATGGCGTGTTTTTAAATTTCGAACCTACCGTATTGCTTGATTGGTAAATTGGGATTTCACTCATTTTGTCAAGAGATAATGTTCCCATTATCAGAAAAAGACACAAAAATGGATGCGAACGACCTCAAATGTAGCGGTTGTCTACAAAAAATTACAGATAGACATTACTTAATATGTCTTCATTGTAAACTTACCTTCGATATTATGTGTGCTAATATAACAGAAAAAAGATTCTACCTAATGACGAATGAACACAAATCGCAATGGATATGTCCAAAATGTCGGTGTCAAACCAGAAAAACTGGAGATAATACAAATACTCCTGTAGGAAGACAAATGCCTGATGCACATCGAAACATAATTAAACAGACCGACTTACCTCAAAATGATAATGTGACAATAAGAAAACCAAGGGTTATAAGACAACTATCTCTTGAAAACATAAATATTACCGACACTTTAAACGAGACCACAATCATTGAGACAGACATCAATGAAGATTCTAATAACGGTCTAAAAGCTGAACTTGAAGAGATGACAAATCAACTCACAGAAGCCAGAAAACAAATTAACGATCTCTATCTTGAAAATAACTACTTAAAAGGACAGATAACACTACTTAAAGGACGCAAGAAAGAAAATTCTTCAGAACATTTTTCGCTTATTCAGCCTACTAGGCCGAAGTCTAATTACGCTTCCAAAGAGTCATTAAAACATACCAGTTATCTTAAAACCGTATCGCAATCGACACAAGCCACAAGTACGCCATTGCTGTCCACAAAAGTTTCCGGAATTCCAGCACAGTCTGCAGATACTTCTTTATTCTTTATTCTTTAATGTACACACCACAAATCATACAGACATAAAATAAGGAGAATTCATGTACATAGGCGAGCTTAACCCTAAAAAGAGTTCTCTTCCAGCAAACCTTGGGGCATAGAAAAGGCGAAAGATGGGCAGGCAATTGGTGTGTGAATGTAAAATAATTGCATAATTAAACAAGTACTTCCAAACAGTCTTTACATTCTACGTATACAGCTAAACCTAAGTCGTACTTAACCCCAAAAGTTACTAAGTATCCCCAAGAAGAGAACAAGAGAGTTATTATAATTGGTGATCAGAGTACCAGAAATTTAGCTTCCCTACTGATACAACAGCGTACTAAATATCGCAATTCGCATGATTATAATGTTTTAAATTACTGTTATCCTGATGCGGAGACAGAATATATAATAGCTAAAATTAAAAAGGAATGTATGACACTTGGTAAAAATGATTGGGTGGTTGTAAGTTTAGGATCTAATGATAAAAATCCGCTTAAGTATAACATCGAATTAACTAGTTTCCTTAAGTCTCTCTTATGCACTAATGTCATTGTAGTTGGTGTTACACAAAACCCGTTCCTAAATGAGGATAAACTTAACCAGTCCTTAAAATTAGCAACTAAATATTATTCGTATTGCAAGTTCGTTCCTCCAACATTTTATTCTACCTACCAACTGAGCAAGTTAATTAACGACACTAAATACCGTAGACTATGAATATTGTTACCTAGGCAAAAATGTTTTAAAAGGTCATAACCAAAATACTCCTATACAAAACACTGTTCGTATTACAAAAAGATTTAGCACTATACCAGATATATTTAAGAAATACATCGAGAAAAAAGACCAACTTCTTACTTCATCCACAAATATTAATATCACACCAAAACAAACCCCAGTAGCCCCAAAAGCAAAAGCAAAAATAATGTCTACAGAACCCAAGTCTGGTACTATTCCATTCTATTTTAAGAAACTAAATTGCAAAATCTCGAGAGTTTCGACGACAACCGATAACGCTGCTGGTATGACTACCGGTGAGTTTTTTCTTAAACAATCAAAACGATAACAATTGTATAAATATAATGCATCTTAACGTACAAAGTCTTAAAGCTAAAAAAGACTTAGTCGAAATTTTTACTAGTCAAAATAAAATAGATGTATGCTGCCTCAGTGAAACCTTCCTTCGGGATGATCAAGCTGACATTTTACAGTTGGAAAATTACACAAAGGCTGCCCATTTTTCAAGAAAGAAAAGAGCAAGAGGTGGTGTGTGTATATATTTAAAATATTCTATTAATTATAGAAAACTAGACTGGGTTATTAATTTATCGGTAGAACGACATTTTGAATGTTGTGGTGTTCTTTTGCCTGATCTCAATTATGTAATTATCTGTATTTACAGAGTTCCTAATAGCAATTTTAAATTATTTATTCAAACTTTAGAAAATATTCTTAACAAACTAGCCGCAAGAAATAGACATAACAAAAAGAAAGTATTTGTAGTAGGTGATTTTAACATCAATATACTAGAAAAATCTAAAAACAGTGAAATTTTTACTAATACGCTAACTACTTTTGGTATGAACCTAACAATAAATAATCCTACTAGAATTACAACCCATTCACAAACTTGTATAGACAATATTATTACAAACATAAACCGATATAATACTCATGTATTAGATCTAGGTATATCTGACCACACTGCTCAAATCATAAGTTTATCAGTTAACCGAAGCTTTTTTGAAAAATACTGGTACGTGAATAAACGTAATATTGATACCAACCTCGACTTATTTTTGTCATATTTAAAACAAATAAATTTTTCGTCTATTTATTGTCAGGTTGACCCTAATAAAGCTTACTCTGAATTTATTCATTTGTATAAATTACTGTTTGATCTATGCTTTCCCACTGAGAGATACAAAATTACTTTTAGCAAAAAGCCGAATTGGAGAACTAAAGGCATAATCAAAGCAAGCAAAGAAAAACGCAAACTATATATAATAAGTAAAAAATCAAATACTATAGAAGATAAAAATAAATATAATAGCTATTGCCGTTTAATGAAGAAAGTAATTAAACACAGTAAAAAAATATCAAATATAACGTATATAAATAAAAGCACTAACAAAAGCAAAGCCATATGGGGTATAATTAAAAATCATACCACACCTGCTAACTATATACGTACCTCTATTGACAATTTAAAAATAGATAACGTTGAAATACATTATCCTGCAGTTATATCTCAAAAATGGAATGATTACTTTTTAGACAATGATTTTAAAACCAGTGCAAAAACACAGAAATCTATCCATAGCAATAGTGTAAAAAGTATTTTTTTAGAACCAGTCACAATGACTGAACTAATTAATATAGTTAATCATTTAAAAAACAAAAAAAGTTCAGGCGATGATCAAATTCCAATACAAGTCATAAAATACAGCATCCATTACATTGTTAGACCTTTAGTTCATATTATAAATTTATGTTTATCGTCGGGTGTTTTTCCAGACGAAATGAAAATTGCCATCGTTAAACCACTTTTTAAGAAAGGTTCAAAATCGGACATTAAAAATTATAGACCCATAGCATTGTTGACTAGTTTTTCCAAATTGTTCGAAACAGTTATTTACAAAAAATTAATGGACTTCTTTGTTTCTAATAATACTATTAATAATTTGCAATTTGGGTTCCAAAAAGGAAAAAATACTTCTTTAGCTATTTTTAAAATGCTCAAACAAGCTTGGACCGATATTAATAATAAGAAAACAGGTATAGCTTTATTCTTAGATTTATCGAAAGCATTCGATTGCGTGGTTCATAGCATACTTTTAGAAAAATTAGAACGTGTTGGTATACGAGGAATTGCTTTAAATTTATTACAATCTTATTTAAAAGACAGGTCTCAAACTATTGAACTCGATGTTTACAATAAAAAAACCAAAACTGTCGAAAAAATGTCATCGAATTCTAAAAAGATTGTTATAGGGGTTCCACAAGGAAGTGTTCTTGGGCCTCTCTTGTTCCTCATATACATAAATGAGCTGCCATCGGTAACAAAACATCTTACTGTTATGTTTGCAGATGATGCGACAGTGTATATCTCAAAAGACAATTTGACCCATGCTGAATTTGAAATAGAAATAAACAGAACCTTAGAATTAATTATAAATTGGTTAGGAAATATTAATTTAAAAGTTAATGTAAATAAAACTATGTTTATGCAACTTAAAAGCTACAGAGCTAAACCTAAAATTGTAAATGTTATGCACAGTAATTCAAAAATTGTTGAAGTTTCGGAAACTAAATTTCTTGGTATAATTATCGATTGTCACCTTAGCTGGAAAACTCAAATTAAGAAAGTAAATAACATTTTATCTAAATATTGCTTTAGTTTAACAATAATAGTTAATATAACTTCAATAAATGTTGCTAAAACGGCATACTATGGTTATGTCTATCCTCATTTGAGTTATGGTATTATCTTTTGGGGAAATTCTGTTAATTTCGAATCCACCTTTATACTACAAAAAAGATGTATAAGAAAAATCTATAACCTTAAAGACACAGATACCCTACGTAAGATTTTCAAAGATGAAAAGTTTCTAACCCTAATAAGTATTTATATATTGGAAATCTGCTTATTTGTTAAAAACAACAAAGGTTATTTTTTTAGCAAAATCTCAATTAGGTCTGAGAGTCAAAGAGACAAACATAAATATAATATAAGCATACCTCAAGTAAACAATCATACATTTTATAAAAGTTCATATTACACCGCAATAAAAATTTATAATCATTTACCCCTACACATTAAGTTACTAAACGGTGTTATATTCCAAAACAAATTGAAAGCTTGGCTCATATCTAAGGTATTTTATAATCTTACAGAATTTTTCGATAACGACGAAAGGTAATATAAATATTGTTGTTCTACTTTATATTAAAATTATATTTTAAGGCCCCACTGTCACCTCACCCTATTGCATGCTCGAAATGAGTAAACTGTTGAAACTATTTATATTATAAGACCTCCAATGTACACAGTTATAGCAATAAAAATATTCTTATTCTTATTCTTATGATAAAAACGTTTAATAAAACGTTACAAATGATAATACGTTTTTTGGTAGGTATAAAACTTTTATCTCCTTTCTTGGTAAACATACCTTCTGAAAAGAGTGACTGAAAACTTATTCACCGTTCTCTATGGATATACCTATGGTACTTACAAAGTATAATATTTTACTGTGTAAGTACCAGCACGTACATATATACTGTGATATGTTCGTGAGTGGTAAATAATAAAATGTCTCAATAATGCTAGTAACAATTAAACCAACCAATTCGAATTTTCTTGAAAGCGGTTTAACAAATGTTAAAAATTCCAAAAAAAATTTACCGTGTCCAAGTTAAATCCACGTCACGTCAGTATCGCGGACGCGCCCTAAAAACTTAAAGTATATTTAAAAACTGTAAGGAGTGTGCAACTTTTGATGCTAACTTTACCTACCTGCTGAAAGTTTACTAAACAATAGGTACTTTGTAGTACTTACCGTACATAAAGTAGGTAGGAACCTATAATATTCATTACAAAAGACGCATGCGTTTATTTTATTATTTGAGAAGTTATTGCTAACGATCCGGTTTCGGTTTCGGTGATACGAACCGAACCCTTTCCTATCCATTGACATCAACGACATCTGTTACAAGTTTCGATAATGTCCTTAACGTTTTGGGTCTCAGTTACAAAACGGTTCCAATGCAACGTTGAGCGTCGCGTCGCTTGAACCATTGAACCATGAGGTTCAATGCAGCGGGGAAGGTTGTCTCCCCTTCGAACAGTACCTACTACGTCGCAGTGAGAGCTGTGGCTACTAGGTGGCGTTGTTATCAATACATACTATATTTTAATATTTGCCAAGGATTTAGCATGGTTTTAGGTAAACTGTGCAAGCTTACATCTTACATCATTAATTTTAATATTACACCTAAAAGTTTATTGCTTTATTATTATTAAGTGTGTAAATAACGCAATTTATTTTTATTTTCAGTTTAAAGTGTTAATTTAAGTGTATAATAAAATAAACAACCAAAATCGACATCCGTAACATCAGCCACTAAGAAGTTTTGTGATGAAAAGGTGGCTCCAGGTGCTCTATCAATCAATCTTTAGTTGTATAGGGGATACTGGAAAAGTAAGCAATTTACTGCGTTCTGGGGGTAAATTTCTTACTGTCTTACTTACAAAAACCGCGTTATTTAATATATAGCCGCTTGTTAGCTATGTCGATAATAGCTCTTAATCACTGCATATAAAATTTGTACTTACAAACGCTACATAACACCTTGCTAAATATATGAACGTTTTCATATTTTATTCTAGCAGGACCGCAGTTTCGGATGAGTTTTGAACGAAATCGTTTATTCTTTTTGTCAATTTTTTATATTCTCTGTCATTTATCTGTCAAAATAAAAAAAAATGTCATTGACATTGCAAATTTCTTACTTTTTTCGAAAATGACAAAAATCAGCTGTTCAATATCCGCCATTTAGTTACGATGGTTTTAAATAACCTGACCCACAAGTTTAATTTGACAGCTACTTTACGATAAGTTTACGAAGTGATAAACTTTATTAAGCGTTTGTAAGTAAGATTTTGCCTTAATCAACTGCTATTAAATGCGTAAAGAGTTATGATTGATTTGTAAATAAGGGGGTTACTTTATTGACAGTAATCACCTCAGCCTATAGTGTTCAAGAAATTGGTTAACATACATAAAACTAGTGACGAGCCGACTAGTTTGACTAGTCTATTAAATAAAATCTGAATAGGTTCAAAAACTGTACAATTGAACCAAGATTTACTTAATTAGTAGTAGTTGCGTAATAAATAATCACAATAAGAGCATCTAACATGTCTCAACTATGGCTGAGCTCTATTCATTTTTTTACGATAACGGTTAAACCGTTTTTTGACGTTTTGCAAGGGGTAGCTAAAGCTTTCGAAGTACGAAAAGTGTGAAATTTAAATTGCTGAGTGATGACATCTAACCCAAATATCTTCAAATTATAATGATTTGCATTGCCGCAGTCTAGCAGATTAGTCAGTCGGCAATTATAAAACCAACTAGTCTGCTAGTCGGCAAAAGCCATAGTCGGAGATGCGAATTAAAAACATCCATCTTTAGTTTTGGGGAAGTCAGATAGAAATCGCCGTTTACTCATACTATGAACAACATTTATGCAAGGCAAACAAGTTCGGTAGTCCACCGCGGCACAACCCGTGGTACACTCGATATAATTGGTAACTCGGTAGGTACTGCACCGCGACGCGACCGTTGCGTTGCGAGAACCACGTTGTACCACGGGCGGGAGATAGTTTATCTCTCGTTGTATGTAATTAATTACGTATTTTCTAACACACAATACAAAAAAAAGACGATCGAAAAAAAAGAAAGATGATCTTCAAAAATACGAATTACGCGGTTTTTATCGTTCCGTACCCAAAGGTTAAAAATGGGAACCTATTTCTATGACTTCATTGTCCGTCCGTCTGTCTGTCCGTCTATCACCTGCTGCGTCTCATGTAGGTATCGTGATAGCTAGGCAGTTGAAATTTTTATAGACGATGTATTTCTGTTGCTGCTACAACAACAAATACATACAATAAGTACAAATATAAAATAGGTATATATTTAGGTGGGGCTCCCATACAACAAACGTTTCGTTTATTGAGTCATATGAAGTAGGCTTTTCGTCTGTTGTAAGCCTAAAGATAGATAGATAGATCTACACGACTGAGTAGATGACGAGATAAAAACAAATAAAATAAAAATGTTTAACGTTTATATCCGAGGCGAAACTAAAGCGATAATAAAATGTTTAGAGCCCTCTCTACAGCAAGTGTAGCATGAACCAGGCCCGAGCACGGGCTCGAACCCCGGACCTCTTGCCTCGTGTCGCCGTGACGGATGCACCCTCGAGACCGAGTCAGTCACTCGCGTCGGCCGGTTGCAATGCAGCGATGAAGACATCATAAAATAATGACTAGATAACTCTCCGGTGACAACCCTTAGTAAATACTCCTTAAAATAACATGAATATCTGATGGAAAGTAAACCTTCTGGTCTAGAGTTAGAGTGTGTTTTAGTTGAGCACGTGCCGCGAGCGAGGGAGGAACAGGGGTTGTCAAACCGTGCAGTAATAAATATAGTTGGTCTTTCAGCGAATGAGCAGAATGGAGTTTAATGATCTGTACGTAATGTGTTCGAGACATAACTTCCGGAATGTTTTGTCGTTGTAAAAAAGCGAGCGATCATCGTCGGGCGGTCGCGTGCCTCCCGACTTCCGCGCAAACAACGAATGTTGCGACTAATGTCCGCCGATATTATGTCGTCTCGGATTTTTATCAATAGATCATATTAATGATAGCTTTTTGCTCCAATTGTAAACGTAACGGGAAAGCATAGATAAGTTTCCAGTACATTAGTTATTATTACAACAATTCATACGAAAGACATCAACGGGATACTCGTCGTGGGTAAGTACTCGAAGTCAACTCTGAATAGTCTTCAGATTATATTTAGTTGTGTTTCGCCAGTTAATATTATAATTTGACTGTTAACAGGTAAGTAAGGATGGGTATTTACGTTATTTAACGTGGTTTTACTCGCTAAAGTCTCGAATCAAAGGGAGCGTCTTGGGATGGTTTGGGTGGGTCGGAACTGCAATATAAAACCAGTTGAATCCGTCACGGAGTCAAAATTGTCTTATGGAAATCGTTGTCTTACGGCCAAAAACTGTAACGCTACGCAAAGAGGGTCAATTAGATTTTGAAATCAGAAGCTGCTCAATTGCCAAAAACATATATAGGTAGGTACATTAAGGACTACAAGTTTATTTTTTTCGACCCTACCAAATGTTTGTTACCTTCACCTTTCTAATGTACAAGAGAGTGTTTAATAATATAAAAGGCCGATGAGTAGGTACTGTCTGTATGTATTAGCTATTAAGTATATCCTCCATCGTCGTCGTAGGGTGCGGGTAGGACAACGTCCGCTCACGCTGTTAAAACCCCTCCGGCCAATTTATTAGAGCGACATACATATGTATGGACCGGTGCCCGGTGACCCGACCGCGGCGAGCGACGACGAAAAACTTCAACTAATGAAATCAATTGAATTATACATTAGATTGAGGCCATTTTGGGAATTACACGGGAGACAAAAACTAAGAGTCACTACCTACAGCGACCGGCGGCTGCAGCCGGCCTCGGGCGGCGCGGGCGAGGGCGAGGCTCGGGGGCTCTGTCAATAGACAGGTATATACTGTATTGGCTTCTATCCATAAGTTAATATAATGTAGATATGTCTATATCTGAGTAAATACCAATTAATTTTGAAAAAATCAAGAAATTGTTCCTCAGGAATGTTGGTTATCGAGAGTTAGGTAGGTACAATCGAATAACTCTTACTTGGTCGCCTAACTGGATAGATAATGTAAAGACAGATGATTGTGAGACACGGCTCAGCGCGCAGTGTATGAGTCGTGTCGTGTCGCAAGTCGCAACAACTGGGGCGCTGGGAAACTAATATGATCTATATTAGAATATTCTGGAAGGCACCGGTCGCTCGCGCTGCGCCCGCGCCGCCTGTAACCGTCACCACATTTGAATGTAATGCTAATCGCTCACGTTGACCGCGCCGCGTGATACCTAACTTACATCTTGTTTGTGATTTAAAGTAGGTATACCTACTGTTGTACTTACCTAGTAGTACATAGTCTCGATGTCAGAATACATAATAATTGACAAGTGGTAGTTCACACTTACTTATTTGTACGTAGGGTACAATCTATACTAGTACTATAAAGAGGTAACGTTGGTAACATTTATCTATGTTTACCTATGTATTTTCCAGGTAATCTCTGAAACCACGGAACCGATTCCGAAAATTCTTTCATCTATTGAAACCCAAAGCTAAATTATCGAGGAGTGCGGAGGATTATACTTTCACGGGACTTACGCGGTTGAAACCGTGGGACTCTGCTTGTTGATAAATAAAATAAGTAAAGACGTTATACATAACATAAGTTACAGAACCTAAAGCTAATTTAATTCCTCGTATAAATACCTAGTACCTATTCAACAATATTCCTTCAGAATGCTTATATTTTACAATATTCCTTGAGAATGCTTAGAGTTTTTAGTTTTATAGTTTCCGTTACTGTTAAATGCCCGTTGAATTAACTATAATAATAAGAGATAGTTACATATATGAGTCCGTCATTTATGTATCTATTCTGATCTGATCTGGGGGAAGTCACCGTTCCTCATCTCCGATTTGTCTTAGTTGGCTGGTAGGAGTGAACGAACATTGATGAGGAAGCGGTCCACCGCCTCCGGCTTGCCTTCACCGGTCGGTCAGAGTAGAGTCGCTACAGCAGAAATGCTCGAAGGATGGACACCTCACGTCAGTTATAAGTTAGCCCGCTCTCTGGCATACTATTGATGACTTAAAATCTCTCTTTCCTTCAGCTTCTCACGTCCCTGTTGCTCCCTTGCTGTAATTTTTCCAGCTGATTAGGGTAGCCCAGTTTGTGAGTTGGCGAGTCTCCGTCTGCCATTTCTACGTTTTTATTGGACATTGTTACGGCAGGCGCCATAGTCACCATAGTTCCCCTAGTAGCAAATCCAAACTACCATCACATCACTAAGCCCATGTTGTTTTCATCCGTAGATTTCTCAATAGTTCTAGATCCGATCCGGTGCTTGGCATTTTATAGTGCAGACAGGGATAATTGCCGGCTTGGTGTCCACTTCATGGTTTGCGTGTAAAATTGTTTTTGAAAAGGGCCTCTACGTGTTGGTTTCGGCTCCACGCACGCCTTCCAAAAGCCCGGGGCTCCATAGCCCCGTGGTACTGGACATAAGTATAACAGATAAATGATAGAGTATTTGATTGATTGATTAAAACTTTATTGTACCAAAACCTACGAAAACACATATAAAAATTAGAAGTACCTGCCTACCTACCTATACAGAAAATCCTATCTTAAAATAAGATGGTATAATGGGAGGGCTTCTGGCCTAAAGACGATCTCTTCTAGGCATACAATAAATGGACAAGACATAAAGAGGATGATGGGTTAGGTGTATATTTGGTTTCATAGGAAAGATAAGCCAGAAAAATAAATAGCAATTATATATACCCTAGATATTGTTACGATTTTAGGCAATACTAGCTGTTGCTCGAAACCCGTCGGGTTTCGGCTAGTTCCGATTCCATCCGGTTGCGTGGTGAATTAAATTCAAATGTCATATTGTTATTCAATATCGCTATGAAAAATAGCCTACTGTGCTCTAATAGAGAGGTAGAGGTCTTCGACCTGGTGGTTAAATATTGCGAGAGTCCTCAAGCAAGCCAAATTGGCAATAACGTCAATCCGAGACAGATCAACTTGCAGCTGTTAAGCGAGGAGACCCGTCCCTAAATAACGGCGGAATAAAGAGAAGGAAAAAGAAGAAGATTTAGCTATCTAAATACATAATCGTAATCGGTCCAGCTGTTATGAAATTTAAATTTAATAATATACCTACAACATACCCAACTTAATTTTGTGTATATCTGTATATCGCCTACTTTCAGACGACGACGATTTGGATTTGGACAAAAATTTGGATATTCGGTCCATATTCAAACTTCCAACACGTTACCTCCCACTGTGCAAAATTACACACTTAATCGGTGGCCTATTGAACTACTGGTCCACGGTCAGTACTTCCCTGGGCGACCGTTTAAGTATGTAATTTTGCACAGTGGGAGGTAACGTGTGGAGGTACCGCGCGCTGCTTATCTATTATAATATCACCATAAAAAAAGAATAATCGAAATCGGACTTTATATACGGAGTACGGCGTGACCATATTCACATACAAACAATATACGGGTCGAATGGAGAACTTCCTCCTTTTTTGAAGTCGGTTAAAAATAGCCATTATAAAGAATTTTCTTACGTTCAGACAGATCTGGACACATAGGTATACGGTATTTTAAGAATTTCCGGCTATCTGGTTTTTTTTTTCAAATGACCGGATATCATGTGTTGATTCCACAAAACACACTTCTTCAATTCAACAATCAAACTAATTACCTAAGTAAAATTTCCGGATATCCGGCTTTTTTTAAATTGCCGGATATCCGGATTTTTTTTCTTGCCGGTTATCTGGACATCCTGTGTTTATTCCACACAACACACCTCTTTAATTCAATAATTAAACTAATTAAGTAAAAGCAGAAAAAAACACTATTACCGGATAACCTGACCGGATATCCGGACAAAATGTAGCCTATATGTTAATCCGGGTCCAAAGCTATCTGCATTAAAAATTTGGTTAAAATCGGATAAGCCGTTTCTGAGATTAGCGGGAACAAACAAACAAACAGACAAAGTCGTAAAAAATATTTGATTCGTTTTTAGCTAAAGATTTAGAGACGGCCTGCATTTATTTTTACTGGATATAATTCAATTACAGATTTTTTTATCGCTACAGATTAATCTTCTTCTAATATATAAAATTTCCATGTCACAGTGTTAGTTACCGTACTCCTCCGAAACGGCTTGACCGATTTTTATGAAATTTTGTATACGTATTCAGTAGGTCTGAGAATCGGCTACTATCTATAATTTATAAGGCAAAACAACGTTTGCCGGGTCAGCTAGTAATATGATGTAGTGGACATTTGGTCAAGCCAAAAAATAGTGTCATTTGGTCAAGCCTATAGTTACTATGTATAGATAATGCGAATAAAATAATTCCAGCGTAGTGTTCGCACACGATCGTTCGTTTTATATAATGTTATCTCATAACAATAAGACCAGTCACAGTCAGTATAAGCGGTACAAATTTCACGTGAACCGACTTCAGTGAGAGAGAATACCGCAATCATTGTGGGAGACATTACTAGGGTTGCCCGAGAAATGGGCTTCAATAGTACTTACCTACTCATTCAAATATATCACTAGATTTTTAAACAATATAATTTGTTTTGTTTATATTTCTGGTACCTACGGTACTAATCTGGACACGTGTAGGATTATTCTACCCGTATCCTTCATTCGTAACTTCATTCCGCATCATAATAAATAGATACGAGTCGATGCATGTAGGTAAATCTGCATCTTAATTTCAAAATTAGCGGAATCTCATATTACCTCTCGGTAAGACACAAAATGATTATCCCTATGAGTAAGGGTCAGCCCTGGCGACGGGCGTGGCGAGCGCAGGCGCAGGCGCAACGAGTGCGGAGTGCGAAGGAGTCGATGGTCGATATGCAAATACTGCGGGCTACCGTATTGACCGCGCCATTGTTGTGCGCCGCTGCGGCCGGGCTCGAACCCGCGAACCCACCACTTGTTATAAACAAACCACACTGCTCGATTGGAATTTATTACAAAATACAATTTACGATTGTTTATCATTATTCTGTAAATAAAACATCTATACGAAATAGATTTTGCTCCAACATTAAGGACCTATTACTTTTCTATTAGTTTAAGACTTACCTACTAACTTTGATACTACCTTCCTAGATATTATTAATTTGCTATGTAAATACTAGAGAAGACGACGGTTTTTGTCGAGCAGATTAGCCGACAAGTCAGTTTAAAAATTGCCGACTAGTAGTCATTATAATTCGGAAATTTTCAGGTTAGTCGACATCACATCACTTTTGCGTTAGTACGGATTATCTTGCTCTCACGCATGCGCACTTGTTACAAGTAACCTTTTAAAACTCTTAAAAACGGTCGAACCATTACGAAAAAAAAAAAATAGAGCAAAGCTGGGACATAGCTGGGTTAAGACATTTTAGGTGTTTTGTTTACATTTCTCTACCCACCTTCTAATTTGTTGTCACTGTTGTATTTTTTTTAAAATAAATTTTGGTTTTATTGCATAATAATTGTTAGTCTGCAACTCTTACCGACTAAAGGTAAAGCTAGTCGAGTATCCCAACTAGTGGGCTCATCACTAGTAAATACTAACCTAACCTTCATTTATACACCTACTTATATGCCTATGTAACATCGATCTCCAATGAACCACCAATCAGCGGTAACTAACTGCCTACGTTTTTGCAGTTTCCTCGCAATCAGCGATTATTGCCATTTGAGGAACAAGTAGGCACCTACTGCAGGCAGTCAGTCGAGTTACTTAGTGTTTATTAAAGTTCCTTAGATACCGCGGATTTCTGTAGATAGTAGAGTATTGCCACAGCTTGAGGAATTCAAAACTACGACAGATATCTACAATATCTACAACAGCACTTCTTTACTAATCGTACTCACTGAGTACGAGTAAATAGTTTGCTAGCACATCAAATAATAGGCCGTTTTTGTATTTTTTTAATAATTACTAGTGTTAGATTAATAAGTTCAGATTAAATTGTAGTCACTCAGGTAGTCGAAGCTTAAGGTATCTTATGTTGGCGAAATCAATCAAGTTAGTGAATGTGTTGAATTGCCTGAACGTGTAATATACCGCCCAATCCAAGATGAGGGACACTCGAGATCACAACAATGTTACCGATTGCACTCCTGCATATACCTCCTTCGTGACTCCATCACACAAGCATCAGGTAGACAAAGCGGGCAGGTGTCTCGGGAACGGTAGGACACACGCATAAATCATCGCTTAGACAATACCCGTACCCCATATATCACGTACATTCTTTTATTCGTAAACAACTTAAAGAAATTGACTCTGTCAGAAATATAAGCTTTTTATTTGTTGTTTTTTGCGCGAGGTCGGGTCAGTATGTTGGTATTGTTCTGGCATCGTTTGTTCTGCCGCTCGGATACCGCTGCGAGCTGCGCTGCGGTGAAATATGACGCATGTTGAACAATCGGCAACTCCTCTACCTTACACTGCACTGTACACACTAGGGCATGCAATATAGGAAGGTTTTCAATCTCGGGGCGATATCGATATTAAGAGCTCAATCCCGGGATCCCGGGATTGATACTGGGATTTTAGATATCGTTAAAAAAGCGAATTTAATACAATAAAAATGTGTTAAATATTTAATATATTTAAGACTCTAGTGGTTTCATTACGTAAATAAGTTACCTCGAGGGCCGTCCACCTCATCATTTTGGAAATATGGCGGACAAATAGCCTAAGCCCGAAAGTGTCTAAACTTTCGTGCCAAATTCTAGGCGCACCACTAAAATGATGATAACAGAAAAAAATTGCATGCGAGCTTGTATAAAAATACTTGTCTTAAAAATTGCAATGAATCACGTTACTTTTATTGTTTTAAACATTTTACCAATTCCCTACGCTTCTAAATCTTTACAGATCTCTTCCTCAAGGGTAGACAAATTTGGGTTTAATTTTAATAGTTCCATGCAATCATTCCATGAGGAAAATTATAGCTAAAAACCTTAATTTATACCCAAATAGTAAATTGCTCAAATCTCGATATCGGATCACTCAATCCCGGGATTATAATATCGAACTTTTGCGTCCGAGATCCCGGGATTACGATATCCCGGGATCCCGGGATTCATGCCCTAGTACACACACGAGCACCGCTATCTGATGCTACTCGCGCTCCCTCCACCGCGACCGAGACCGATCGACCGACCCTAATCTCTGCAATCGCAATGCACTTGACTGTAGCTATTGTGCTGACGCATTTCATTATATTACCGTAATAGCCCTGTTTGATAACTGTTATTGTTTAGTAGTATTGTTAGAACGTTAGATAGTAACGTATATGTGCAAATGTACCTACCTACCTACATACATTATCTCTTGATTTTTCCGCTTTTATTACATTAAGCATATCTGAAACGCCCCACGTTTCGAGGTCTTTACTGAATCATTTAATCTCCATTTCTACTTCAGAAGTGTTAAAACAATGAACTGCATCTCGTGTGATATATGCGATAAGATCGTGCGACCCGCGACTGACGCGGACGCACGCACTAAAGGCAGGTAGCTCCACGCGACCCAAGAGGACGGGTCTCCCGCGACCTTCCCCGAAATTTGCGAGCGGTCTCCCATCAGTTTACGTAAATAACTAATAACTGTAATATTTCAATGAGCATTTTGACTTTGTTTCGAGGAACGTGGCGATTGCATCTTCTGTTTTATTGATGTACAAAAAATACGATATATCGCACGTTTGTAGCGGTGTAGACAGTGTCAGATTACGGTATCAAGTTTTAGCGAAGTTTACGAGAGAATGTCGTTCTTTGTTCTTGAAATTGTACAATGAATTTCGAGTAAGTTTGAACAATTTATGTTTATGAATAGTTGGTGGTGATAATAGTGGATAATCCGCATATTTTCCTGATGCGCTTCCATAGGTACCTACTACTAAGTAAACTACGATGCTGAACGATTAGGTAAAACGATGAACTGACCTGCAGTCTATAAGGGGAGATTTCCGTGTCACAAAAAGGATGTAAAATAAAAGAGTGTGCATCTTATGAATAGTGCAATTTGTCCTGAAATAAAACTTCTGATATATCCCGAAATTCCCAAATAATCGTCACAAGCGCGTGACAGAGCTAGTGCGCTATATATTAGATCGATTATACATTATGTATGTGTGTCTGCTGAATGTTCATCAACTCTTCACCAATTCAGATCTGGTGTCGCGGTCAATGTCAGGGTTTACTGACGGTGGCTTGTCTGTGACCTTATTTAATAATAGCTCAATTATACTATTCAGTATACAGCGCGAGCCGTTGCCTAGCCAGTAGGCAGCTACTACAATGGTACGCCAGTTGCTGGGTTCGTTTTAGTTGTCTACAAAATACATACCTATATAGTAATCGTAGTTACTCATACGTAACGTTTAAACAGTGCGAATTACTGATTGCAGTGCAGATTGATACTCGGTAGGCCGAGTCGTACGGTACGGTAGCTCCCACGTCGTAGCACACGAGTCATCTATATCTATACATATAATAAAATCGTAACTTAGCGGTGTCTGTTTTTGGAAGATATAAAAAAAAGATAAATTGTAGGGGTATCTATTAACGCAGTAGAACCTATTTTTCTGGTTGTCTGTTTGTCTGTTTGTCTGTTTGTCTGTTTGTCTGTTTGTCTGTTTATCTGTTTGTCTGTTTGTGTGTGCCTTTGTGCCCGCTAATCTCAGAAACGGCTTATCCGATTTTAACCAAATTTGGTATGCAGATAGCTTTAGACCCCGATTAACATATAGGCTATTTTTTGTCCGGATATTTTGTCCGGTTATCCGGATAAAGTGATTTTTCTGCTTTTACTTAGTTAGTTTGAATGTTGTATTGAAGAAGTATGTTGTGTGGAATCAATACATGACTAACCGGATATCCGGTCGAAAATTAAAAAAAACCGGATATCGTTTTTTTTTCAGGAAATTCCTAAAATACCGTATACCTTTGTCTCTCCATATATCCGGATCCTTCGGACATACGGAAATTCTTTATAATGGTTGTTTTTAACCGACTTTAAAAAAAAGAGGATCTGCTCAATTCTACCCGCATATTGTTTGAATATGAATATGTTCAAACCGTACTCCGGCATATAAAGTCCGATTTCGATCATTCTTTTTTTATTTGGAAAGTGAGAGTCCCAAGTTGGTTCCATAAATTGTTGGTAAAGATCTGATGAGAACCTTCGGAATGATGAGCAGAATAGCATCCCGCAATGCTGTAAATTACAAATTTTTGGACTTCCATCAATAGAATCGGCTTATTAAGAACAAGGTACAAATTGATGGACCACCTGAAACCACCTTCTCAAAAATTCTTCAGTGATTAAAGTTACGGTTACAATTTTGATATTTTTTAGTGGCAGTCGAAAATTCAATAAAAAGGATTTAAAAAATATAGCTGTAATGGGGCAGTTTTACTGAGTAGATGCTGATTGCATGTAGTTTACGTGGCACGATGGCAGCTGTGGATTCCGATTCGAGGGTTCCGCGTTCGAATAGGCCACCGTTCCTTAAAAAGGGAATGCGCCGGTCTGTGCGGCGCATTCCCTTTTTAAGGAACGGTGGCCTACCGAGCCGAGTGATGGCTTCCGATTCGACGGCTGCGTGTTCGAGTCACGAGTCCCGGACACGACGTTACGTTTTACCCTCCAGATGGTCGTCCACCTTGCCGTTGTGAGGGGACTCAGTAGCTGAAAGCTAAGAGGCGCACAAGGTGAGAAACCGGGCTTGCCAGGCTTCTAATCCGTAATCCCGCGTCAGCGGGCTCGGGGGTCCTTTCCGCAAGAAAGGGGCCGCATGGAAGATAACCACTATAAAAAATCACCTCAGCCTTTGGTGGTGAACTCGGTGAGGGAGGGGGGGCTTTATCACCGGCTTTGGGGACCTCGAGACGGTGGCGTGACCGTGCTGAGGGAGGGGAAACGGAGAGGGATTGTCTAACGGGCAGAGGCAGAGATGAGGCTTGGAAAGGCCGCCGTTGTCGGGTAAACCTATGGTAGGGAGCCCAACGAGAGTGGCCTGACAGTGCATAAGGTGCAGTACCCACGTAAAAAAAAGATATCATTTAGTTAAGCTACCCAACTTCAGCTTACATAACAGAAAGTCAGTTGCACTGTATGTTGGAGAGCTTATTTTTATTGTTTTGTCCTTAATTCGAAGTCGGGTTTTGATTTTTTTAATTTTCGATAAAGGCTACTTCTTATTATATATAAGTAATGCGTATAAGCATGCAACACGTTACCTACCGCTGCGCTGTGCAAAATCTACACTTAAATAGACTCTGCTATGATTCTCTTCTGTTCAGCAACAGACTTCCCTGGTCGTCCGTTCAAGTGTAGACTTTTGCTCAGCGATGGGTAGGTAGTCCGAAAAACGCTGACGAAGTCGCGGGCACAGCTAGTATGGAAATATATACGCTGGCATGTATTGTATTGGTGGTTTAATATTCGTCAAAACTAGGTAACGACTTTGATTACTTACAGATTACTTACTTACTTACTTTCTTACTTACGTGTTGTGGCCTTGGTGACTCTTAATCTAAAAGTACGGCATTTTTTGCTTAATTTCTGTCTAGAAGTGTTAGCGTGGAAGGTAAGAGCTGACCTGGTCTGGTACTGGAAGGTATCGCTCGACATCACGTTATAAACACAAGAATAATGATGAGGAGTGTGGCGTCAGCGGGCAGAGATCTGCAAACCAAACCAGAGGTATCACATATTGATGAGTTCTACAGCACACCTACCTTGTCGACACTCGATCACTTATAAACAAATACATATTTATCATCTACGCTTTTTGTTTTTATTTGAATATTTCAATATAGATTTCATGGTTTTTTAAACCTAGCTTTATTTTTCAACGATAGGTACTAGTTATTAAAGCATTGATTTTCCTGGTGCTCGAATTATTCTCTTCATTATAGGTAGATACCTACATCTGTACTGGTCTGCTCTGCAAAAGGTAGATCTCGCGTGCACAAAATTTATTGCTAAGTTCGATCTTAGTATTTTAACAGCTGCCTGCCACTTTTAATGTAACTCATTGCAGAGTTTGTAAATAGGTGGTTCCAGGTGTGCCAATCAAGCTGTAGGTTCTTTAACCTTGTTGTCAAAGGATCTACCTACTGTTATGAATCCTGCTGCTGCTTGCTGGAATCCTAAAAGTGAGCAATTTATTTTCCTTCATCGCTCCGAAGATACTGATCAGATCTTGACCAAATTTTTATGGAATGTATTTAAAACTATTATCTTTTAAATCAAAAATGAATTATTGGCGCGTTGTAACTGCGCTTTCTTCCCAAGTAAACCATGTAAATCCACAGAAAGTGTCTAGTATTAGATATGTAATGTGATATGCGCATATAAACGTCGCTATATTTCGAGTTTGGTCGATCACCGTCAACTGCCCGCGCGCGCCATCGACCGACACGTCCTCGCACCGAATAAATAACAATATTGTTCTTTTATTTACACCATGAATACTGAAAACTCGTCTTCTTCTCATCCTAGCGATGTTCCCGGTTGCATCCCTCTCGGGAGCCCGGGGTCCGCTAAACCCTAAATTGTTTTTTTTTATTTGGGGTCGGCGCAGTCGGTAAGTCATCATTGACCATACCTACCTTCTGCAATTAGATTTGGCAATGTTTTTACGGCCGGCCGCCTGCCTGACACCAACCCTTTTAGGGATCAAGCCGTTTATCCGCCACCGCGCGGGGAGAACTTAAGGTTTGCTTATTGCTTATCTCCCTCAGATCCCTTAGTCGCCTTTTACGACACCCACGGGATGAGATGGGGTAACCCTATTCTATGCCGGGGCTCCACGGCTAAATATTGAAAACTCGTATTTTGGTGGTACTGTCTATAAAAACTATCAATAAATGATTCATTAGCCCCGATTTTCTAATTAGAATTTTCTTTTCTTTCATCATTATTTCAGTTTAGTTGCCAATCGAAATGCAATCGAAACTTTATTGACTCTAACTATGTTTATTATAGAGCTGAATTTTTGAAAGCAGTTCAGTTGCAAGTTAGTCTCACAAAAACGCAATTGTAATATATTGTAACACTAGCTGACCCGGCAAACGTTGTTTTGCCTTATAAATTATAGATAGTAGCCGAATCTCAGACCAACTGAATACGAAAATAAAATTTCATAAGAATCGGTTAAGCCGTTTCGGAGGAGTACGGTAACTAACACTCCTTCGAAACGGCTTGACCGATTTTTATGAGATCAGTTCAGCGGTTTAGGCGTGAAAGCGCTGTTACCTAAGTCCCGATCCCGCGGGATTTACGGGCTCAAAAGTAGCCTATGTCCTCCGAGGTCCCATCTATCTCTATACCAAAATTTATCAAAATCGGTTCAGCGGTTTAGGCGTGAAAGCGCTGTTACCTAAGTCCCGATCCCGCGGGATTTACGGGATCAAAAGTAGCCTATGTCCTTCTCCGAGGTCCCATCTATCTCTATACCAAAATTTATCAAAATCGGTTCAGCGGTTTAGGCGTGAAAGCGCTGTTACCTAAGTCCCGATCCCGCGGGATTTACGGGATCAAAATTAGCCTATGTCCTTCTCCGAGGTCCCATCTAATCTCTATACCAAAATTTATCAAAATCGGTTCAGCGGTTTAGGCGTGAAAGCGCTGTTACCTAAGTCCCGATCCCGCGGGATTTACGGGATCAAAATTAGCCTATGTCCTTCTCCGAGGTCCCATCTATCTCTATACCAAAATTTATCAAAATCGGTTCAGGTATACGACCTAAGTCCCGATCCCGCGGGATTTACGGGATCAAAAGTAGCCTATGTCCTTCTCCGAGGTCCCATCTATCTCTATACCAAAATTTATCAAAATCGGTTCAGCGGTTTAGGCGTGAAAGCGCTGTTACCTAAGTCCCGATCCCGCGGGATTTACGGGATCAAAAGTAGCCTATGTCCTTCTCCGAGGTCCCATCCATCTCTATACCAAAATTTATCAAAATCGGTTCAGCGGTTTAGGCGTGAAAGCGTAACAGACAGACAGACAGAGTTACTTTCGCATTTATAATATTATATTATATTATATATATATATTATATATTATATAATATAATTATATAATTATATATTATATATTATATATTATATATTATATATTATATATTATATATATTATATATTATATATTATATTATATTATATTATATTATATATTATATATTATATATTATATATTATATATATAAAATATAAAATATAAATATAGTAATATAGTAATAATATAGTATATAGTAAGGATAAGGATAGTAAGGAAGTAAGGATAGTAAGGAAAGGATAAGGATATATACATTTAGACAATTCCATCATGAATCGGGGGGCAGAAAAAGGTTAAGGAAAAGGTTATTTTGCAGTAAAACTAAATTGAATTAAATGTTGCGACGATTACTTAACGCTAAAAAAGCGTTATTATGTCAGTGTTATAATCAGATGCATTCCAAACTAGGTGGAACAATCAGTAGATACCTGCACCCAAGGACGACCTCTCACATAAATACGGCTGTCGTAGATGTGGAGCGAAGTTATTGTAGTAGGCAGCCGTGGATAATGGCAACCAAAGGGTTTGGACACAATGTCATGATTTACGAGGTTCTGTCCGCGGTATCTCGCCTCCGTTGCTGTCCCGATACGATCTGCTGCAGCTATTAACACGTCGCGAGTCGAGTGTTCGTCTCGTCCTCTGTTTTTGCTACTAAATTCATTCTAAGGTAAATTTATTGGATCTTGACTATGATTCCAAAAAAAAACATATAGAGAAGATTTTTGATATATAACATTTTTGATTTGGGTTGATTCTCGGTTAGTTTCGATATTTCCTAATCCTATTAGGTTTGGTACTCTTAGTATTATTTCATTTTAATGTCCCTATATGAAGGTATAAGCTAACTGAAACTCATTTAGCTTAGTTAGTAAGTTTATGAACTCACAAACTTACTTAAAATCTAGTTTAGTGTAATTAACCGTCCAGTTGTTTGTTTATCCCAATGAGAGGTACTTCCACCGCGCTCAGTGTTGCGTGTAACATGTTGTGTTGTCGTCGTTGTGTGTGACGTCGAGGACTCTCGCGACAGTTCGCGGTCCGTCGCCTTTTAATTACGGGAGTTATGAGCGTCCCGCTACATCCAGCTCCGTCCCCTTGTTGTCACTCGCTCCGGAGCGACGCTGGTGAAGGACGCTCTTCATTATGATATCTGAATTCTGTGATTATTTATCATTGTCTGTATGTTTCCTGTGTGTGCGAGGACTCCAAGTAGTAGGACGATCCTGAAATTAAGAAATACAGTAACAATTAAATCCTAATGCAATTATGATATTTCAACAATTCACCTATAAGTCCACGACCCGACATGCTTCCAATTAAAATCAAATGTAACCCCCAGTCAGTATTGTCTAATATCGTGACGGTAACGTAGTTAACCCTATCCCCGTTAATGTATGCGTGAGATAGTTTAATTTAGTGACGACATCTATCGGTCTTGTTTGCGGACGGACAGTTTTCATTAGACCCGACCGAGAGACCGACGCGACGACGGGCAAGGGGGTGACCCGCCCCGGGACAAATTAAAAACTAAGACGATTTACCGCGTCAGCTCGCGTTAGCGTTGTGCAACTTTATTGACCTTTTATGTAAACAGAGCTTTATTAAAATGTAATGTTTGATGGATCGGGGATCCGGGGCTTACGGACATGTGACGTGTTTAATACAGTACGACATTGCGCGTAGGCAATGTCGTGCTATATCCGGACAGAAAGTAACTATTAATCATTTATAACAACAAACTAAATGTAATACATTTATTCCTACGTTTTATATTGGTTTACGTTCTACTTATATTATAAAGGTGTAAGTTATTAAGTAAACGAGTATGTTTGCAGTACAAATTGCGATGAAACTAGATATGCAAATAGCTGTAAATTAACACATAAGCTTTTCAACCCGATCTTCGTACGTACGCGGGTGAAACAGCTAGCAAAATAATACTGTCGAAATGCACTTATCAGAGAAGGTAACTTCAGAATGGTCCGTCACGTCGATCCCTCGCCAGAGTGCTCCTGCTCAGTTAATACCTATGGGTATACGTATAAGTAGTAGAAACAACAACACCATTGTGCAAATAATTCGCCAACAATCGTTACCCGATATGTTTGCGGAACATATTCAATGATTGACATTTAACGAATGATTAGGGTTGCGCACAATAATGTCGATATTACGCCGCGACGCCGCGCCGACGGTATAGTATCGATACCCCGCGGCGCGGTTCCCAGGACGACAAGCGATCAAAGACGCGCCACAAAGGAAGGCGGATCGGTATTATTGTTTGTTTATCGACAAATAATTCATTAGATCGCCACGCGACTGCCGGCGACTGATTGATTGACACTCGTCTCACTACACACACTGTTGACTGCACTGGCCCCTTTCTACTTACCAACCAACGAATATTGCACAAATTAACTTCTTTAATAGGTACTATGCGAATAACCGCATTTTTACCTTATTAATAAGATAAAAAAAGAACTGAATTGCAATGTGTCTAATACTTGGTCATTGATTATCTATGATTGCGAATCACCGACGTATATGACTCTACATCCACCAACTTACTCCTCATCAATTCCAAAAAGTCACAGAACCGTAGCACTAGTTGACTTAATTAAATTTCTTGTCTTCGTCATATAATTCGATGAACGCTACAAATCCACTTTGATCTACAGACGTTTTATCATACGTAGCGAATTATGTTTTTACATTTCAATTCTTTACATTTTAAATTGTTTTGTGTTTTTTACAATGTGTGTGATGGAGGTAATTACACAGTACACCTGTAATGAACGGATATACACTCAGTCACTTACACATTAAAAGTTGCGACATAGAGTCGTTGTCGGCTCTACTATATTCTATAATTAAATAGCTCGCATAGGTCTCAGGTTTCTTATTTTTATAGAATGTATGCTGATCATAAATGTTTCTTTCTGGTTCTGGGTGTTTTCTATTTGTGTATCAAACATAATGTATGTAGGTATTTACAAAAAAAAGTTTAATATGAAATATCTGTTGTATACTACCCATAGTACAAGCCTAGTTGCTTAGTTTGGGGATAGATGGCACTGTGTGTCAAGTCCTACAATATTTATATTTATTATTTTAAATAACATTACCTACCTATTTTATGTTGAGCAATTTTGCGGGAAAAACAAACAAAGGCTCACATCACATCACATTTATGACATCAGTACATAGGTAACTTACATACCTACATGGGTAATTATTAGTGAAGTTGTTGTGATGGAGAAGGTATAATACCTACTCTTGTTTGATGGTCTCTGTCGAGTGGAGTCGAGTGCCTCGCGTTGGTCGTGGAATACAGATCTATGCAATTATCGTCCGAGTGTCGGATCGGACCCGCAGCGGTCGGCCGCGGCGGAGGCACATACATATACCTTTTCTATTACAACGTACTAAGAATACTTAATTAATTCTCAGGATAGTAATATCTGTTTTATGGCCGTTTGAGGTTTACGTCACACGATTTCTATAGACGACTATATTATCGTTATATTTGTCATAACGGCGGAAGTAAAACGCATTAAACTTATTCGTGCTTCGCCAAGAATCCTTTTTTTATTGTTACGGCAACAGTTTATTGTTTTATTTCCAAACGTACACATTCAGACATCACATCCAAGATGCTTCGATGCTCGGATGCACTCGGTTGCTTGTTAAGATGCTTTACAAAAATACTAGGTAACTTATATTATTCGCGATGCTGATATGAAATTTTTCGGTTTCATCGCGTTGTTTTTATTATTTTTATCACTTTTTCAACGCCTGACGTTTAAAAGTCGTTTAAAAATGCTTTCTGATCATGGGTAGGCTATTTAGTTAGGTAATTTTGAATTCGATCAGAAATTGCATTTAATTGGTCGAACACAAGAAGTCTTAAACAAAGATTTGTCGCGTGTTCTCACTCATCCCTAATACTTAATGACATCGGAGCCAGTGCGCGCCGACCACGCTGGCGTGATCGGCGTGGTCGGCGTGGTCGGCGCGGCGCGTCCGCCCCACTCAAGTGGCTCTCACTCGCTTTGTGATCGCGTCTCGCGTCTCGCGCCTCGCGCCTCGACGCCACTCACGACGCGATATTGAGTCTGTGCTCACTCGCGTGAACAGACGGTTTTAAATAAGGAACCAAGTAGAGAGCATACTTCATAGGGTTGACAGTCAGCTAGTTGCTCAAGTCAAGCTACCAGAGAATAAGTCAGAGTCGATCCAGCACGATGTAACTACCTCTTGTAATTTTAATATTGATCTCGGTCACATTAAAACAAACAAACTTAGATTCCACGATTCAGGCTTAGTCTTGTGTGAAATCTCCATTTTCTCTGTAACTCTATTTTGGGAAATGAAGGATTTGTATTTGTATTAAGGTAATTAGGAAAATTAAATAGATCTTTTTCTCAGTCGCATTGCTAGACGCAATCCAGAAGCACATCACAAGAAGCACAATCTCACTGGCGTCTATAAAGCAGGCTGCCGGCCGTAAAAACATTGACAAACTCTTCCGAGAGGGAAGCAATCAGGAACATTGCGCGGATGAGGAGGAGGCGTCATCTAGTTACGGAAGTTATAAATTAAATACAGAACATTTTTCACGAATATCTATCGACAAAAAAACATTCAGCTGCATGGGCTTGTCTACCTTGTAAATTAGGTAATAACTCGTAATTAGCGGGAAAATCTAGAAGACGCGTAGATTTTCGTGTTCTGTACATCATCCAACGCAACCCTAAGTGCTCGCAATATGTACCTAGGACGTGGAAGGTCCGGGGGCCCTCCGACCACTCCACGAGCGGTGCTTTCGTTTTTATTTGCGCGGAAACTGGAGTCGCACCTCTTTGCATAAACAAACAGCCGGTCGTTATATCTGGCTCCTCTACACCTCGCTCGTCGTCGCCTCGACGGCTGCAGCCGGCGCGGGCGGCGCGGACGGAGCTGAGGGCCCTCTCCCTTAGATGAAAACAAAAAACAGCAGATACGTTACCCAGTGTCGGCAAATGAGACGATAAAACTGCGTCTAGCTGGCGCACTAGCCTCAGTTGTATGTCGAACCGTTGCCGCTTGAGTACGTGCTGTCTCACTGCGATTATCTTTTTGATTGCTTTCTTGCTCATTTTACAAATGCCTGAATCATTATTAAAGACAAATGTATTTGAATACAATAATTTTATGAAAATGCATGTAGGTGATTCTAGCTCATTTTTAGGGTTCCGTACCCAAAGGGTAAAAACGGCACCCTATTACTGAGACTTCGCTGTCCGTCCGTCCGTCCGTCCGTCCGTCCATCTGTTCGTCTGTCACCAGGCATTTTCACTGAAGATGTATTTCGGTTGCCGCTACAACAACAAATACTAAAAACAAAATAAAACAATTATTTAAAAGGGGCTCCCATACAACAAACGTGTTTAAAAAACTACAAGGAAATTCTAGTATGATGTGAGGTCGCTTCTGATTGGTCGAGTCAAATCGAGTTGGTCATGGAATTCAAAATGGCTGCCCTATCTGTCAAATATACTAGTCTGCCTTCACTGACCAAAGAGTTTCTTATAAGTTTCAGATTTTCTTTGAATCAAAGTTGTTGTAAACCATTTTAGGGTTCCGTACCCAATTATAAATATAAATAAATTCTCTGAACAACACACAGCGCCATCTAGCCCCGTGATAAGCGACTAAGCTTGTGTTACGGTGACTAGACAACGGATATAATACTTATGTTTATTTTTCTTTTGTAAATATATACATATTATACATAGAGGGACACCCAGACCAGACACAAATATTTATTTTTAGGCATAAATAATTGCACCCGGCGGGAATCGAACCCGCAACCTCCTGCATTGCAGTCGCGCTTTCGCACGACGCGACGCGCCATCCACCGAGGTCGTCATAATTGTGATAGTGGTACGGAACCCTTCGTGCGCGAGTTTCGCACTTGGCCGGGTTTTTCGAATACGCAATGTTAGAATATACCGTATCTACTGTTTTTTGTTTTCATCTAAGCCCTCTCCTCGTTATTGTATTCGGCGTCACTACTCGTGTATTGACGGTACACTCCAACAAACTCCACGCCGATATAATTAAAACATTCAAATTGCTCTTCAGGGGAGAATCCTTTTTAAAACAACTCGATCTCTTATTCATTTCGTGGATGAAAAGTTGTTGTCGATCTGATGTTTGGGTCTGTAGATTCTGTTTGGTTAGTCTAACAAAGTCAAACTAACTTTTAATTTGGTGGAACAACTTGGAAATTGTCATTGAATGAATACTTCTAATATCATAAATGTGAAAGTTTGTGTGTAGGAAACTATAAGTTCGGTTATTTACTCCTTCACGCACAAACTGCTAAACTGATTGCAATGAAACTTGGTATGCAATTAGCTGAATATCTGGATTAACATATAATCTACTTTTTATCCCGAAATACTGCTAGTGGTCTATAATTGAAGACTCTTAGTGGCGCTGCTTTTGTAAGGATAACTATACGCCGAACGTCCACCGCCAACTAAACTAAGTTAGTTGAGCAAATCTGCCTACTCTTCCCCATACAAACTTTACAAACGTAAGTAGTCGACTGTTTCTTCCTTTGGTTAGGCATTAGAGAAAATATGTTTATGCCATTAAACCGTTATCAGCCATTCATGACCGACCACGGCGGGCGTTTAGATTTTTTTCTTAAAATTTTATTTCTATTTCAATGTAAAAAAACAAAACGTAGGGGTATGGTCATGGCAGACATAGGTTTTATGGCATAAACATAATTTGCTCTAATGTCTTTATCCAGGGAGGAAATAGTCGACTACGTTTGTATGGAGAAAGGGTAGGTTACCTATCCTTTTCTCTTAAATCGTTCCTATAACTCTCAATGGGTGAGAAACATCGTGCCACAACTACCTAGTATAGTAGCTCTACTACCGGTAGTTCCTGCCGGGCTTCCGTGCCTGCAGTAGGTGACTATAGCTACCTACCTATGTAATGTATGTATATGTCGTACTTATTCTATATTTTCCCAGAGAGTGCGTGGATAGAGCGGGAACACCCAAGTCGTGGATATTTATAGAGATTTCGTGTCTGTGCGGTGAACGCGCCCGCGCGGCAATCACGACGCGACGCGCGCGCTCTGTGTGAACTGACCTTATCACCAGCGGCAGCGCGACCGATGCCTAGATGTGGGCAACTCTCACACGACCGACTAGACTATCTCCAATGTGGGGACAATGCTTTCTAAAACTTGAAGGAAATGTCAAGTTTTATCCTTTTATTACAAGATAATTCTTCTTCTTCTCATCCGAGCGATGTTCCCGGTTGCATCCGTATTACAAGATAATTGATTACCGAATTTAGAAAGAAATGGTATTGAGAAGAGATTTACAATCCAATCGAGGTACCAAATACAATTTACAAAACCACAAATAGTAATAGTGTGCACTAGTGTGCAGCAGCAGTAGCAGCACACACCTTGATGTCTTGACTACTCATTGTTGTACCTCATCATACCTTCACATGGACTTGTGTTTGCGCTGTTTGTTCAGCTATTGCAGAGACATACGACACAAAAGTTCATGTAACCACGTTTCAATCACAACCATCACAATTTTGATAATGGAACACATTGTAAAAACAAACATTTGAACATGGAACGTATCGCTGAAAGGCGCGAAGATGTTCGCGATACGTCCCACCCACTCGCTCTCCTCCAATCGGGAGGCGAGAGGGCCGCCATTGGCCGACGATTGCCGCCGAAACGCTTCGAAAAAAACGCACCGTATGAAAAACAATGGCACTCAGTTGCACGGGTCAGGCTAGCACTCGAGTGTTGTTTATTGTGAGGGTGTCGAATGTAACGAGAGCCCTGATGGTGTCTGAAGGCGCGAACAGCGCGGGCGGGCCGGGCGGCGGCGCGCGGCTCAGCCAGCGCTGGACGACTCACGCACAGATGCGCGTGCGTCTGTGTGCCGCGTCATTGCTTTGACAACTCCACAATAGGTGGCGTCCCTTACAGCTTACAGCCCGCACGGTTTCTGTAATCTCCGTGCAACTACGTCGGTAGTCGGTACGTACTAGTCTGTTGGTCTGTTGTAGCCGTTTGTGTGCAGACAGACTACGACTCTCGCCCCGACCTGCAATTAGCTGTAGATAGCGGTACCCGCTTATGCCATACCATGTAACATTACCATACAATTTCATATAAGTGTCCTTGTAATGTTCCTATTAGAACCGAGTTCAGCGGGTGTAAGCAAATGAGCTTATAATTTTATTTAATTACACAAAAAGCTGAGATAAGTAGGTAGATCATCATCATCATCATTTCAGCTGTAAGAAGTCCACTGCTGGATATAAGCCTCCCTCATAGATTTCCAGATGCTTCGGTCATAAGTGGCCTGCATCCATCGTGAACCCGCGGCCTTTACTAAGTCGTCCGTCCATCTCGTTGGTGGACGTCCAACGCTGCGCTTTCCGATCCGCGGTCTCCATTCGAGAACTTTTCGGCCCCAACGACCATCTGCTCTCCGTGCTATATGTCCTGCCCACTGCCACTTCAAAGAGCTAATCCGTTTGGCTATGTCGGTGACCCTCGTTCTTCTACGTATCTCCTCATTTCTGATTCGATCCCGTAGAGAAACCCCGAGCATAGCTCTCTCCATAGCTCTTTGAGCAACTCTAAGCTTATTCATAAGGCCTATAGTGAAGCACCACGTTTCGGATCCGTATGTCATCACTGGCAACACACACTGATTGAAGACTTTCGTCTTAAGGCACTGAGGTATTTTAGACGAAAAGACGTTGCGAAGCTTCCCGAACGCTGCCCATCCGAGCTGGATTCGACGATTGACCTCTTTCTCGAAGTTGAACCTACCTAACTGGACTGTCTGTCCTAGGTATACGTACGCGTCAACAACTTCGAGAGCCGAATTCTCAACCATAACAGGGGTAGGTACAACATGGGCATTAGACATGACTTTCGTCTTGTCCATGTTCATTTTAAGACCTACCCGCTGGGAGACTTGATTGAGGCCTTCGAGCATCGTACTGAGTTCCTCCATCGACTTTGCCATGACTACAATATCGTCGGCAAACCGAAGGTGAGTGATGTATTCACCGTTAATATTGATACCCAGTCCTTTCCATTCCAGAAGCTTGAAGGCGTCTTCCAAAGCGGCCGTAAAGAGTTTCGGAGATATCACGTCTCCCTGTCTTACGCCTCTCTTCAATAGAATCGCCCTCGAACTCTGTTCCTGTACTCGGACCGACATAGTGGCGTTTTCATACAAACACTTCAACACTTCGATATACCGATAGTCAATATGGCATCGTTGGAGAGACTCGAGTACCGCCCACGTTTCGATCGAATCAAAGGCTTTCTCGTAGTCCACAAACGCTAGACAGAGCGGCAAGTTATACTCTTCGGTCTTCTGTATAACCTGTCGTAGCGTATGTATGTGGTCTACGTATATAACCTTTTCGGAACCCGGCTTGTTCGGGAGGTTGGAAGTCATCAAGCCTGCATTCGAGACGATTTGCAATGACCCTAGAAAAAAGCTTATAAACATGGCTCAAAAGCGAGATGGGTCTATAGTTCTTTAATAAGGTGTTATCACCCTTCTTAAAGAACAACACCACCACGCTTTCGTTCCATGCCTCGGGCGTGGTACCTTCGAGCAAAACGGAATTGAAGAGCCTCTGAAGGACTTTAAGTACCGGTGATCCACCCGCTTTCAGAAGCTCAGAAGTAATTCCGTCCTCACCAGGCGCCTTGTTGTTCTTAAGCTGTTTCAGGGCCATCCTAATCTCATACAGACTGATGTCCGGGATATCTTCGGTAAAGTGTCGGGTCAGTTTGGCTCTTTGGTCTGAGGCCACACTTGTAACAGGCTCAGCCACTGAATCGTAGAGCCGTCCATAGAACTTTTCGACTTCTCTCAACACTTCCGCTTTCGTCGACGCTACACTGCCATCATCCCGCTTCAGCTTTGTCATTCGGCTTTGCCCAATAGACATATCTCTTGCGAACACTTTGGAGCCTTTATTCCGCTCTATCGTATCTTTAATACGAGCAGTATTAAAGATTAGATAGATAGATAAACGTTTTATTTTCACATCTCAAGGTACCTCCGGAATAGAATGTTACACAAATAGGCGACCATCTTGCTCATCGGTAACGTTGTTTTTGTTGACACAATATCTAATACCAGCTTTTCCCCGTGGCTTCGGTAGCGCTGTGGACTTCAAAGATATTCTGCAGCAAAATGGACCACCTACATTTGAACTTTAAATATGCCTACGTATACTTTATTTAAAGTTTGAAGTTGATTATACCAAGGAAACACGTTGTCCCATACAAAGTTTGTC
The DNA here is from genome assembly GCA_958496205.1 of Idaea biselata. Lineage (NCBI taxonomy): Eukaryota > Metazoa > Arthropoda > Insecta > Lepidoptera > Geometridae > Idaea > Idaea biselata. The sequence continues at coordinate 30,925,131 of OY292399.1, read as the reverse complement.
ACCCCTTTTTCACCTCCTTAGAAGTCATCATATCGGATACCTACATCATTAAGAAGAGAGGATACCTACCTACTCTTTTTCCATACAAACGTCAATAGCTAATATTTATGTTTATGGCATATCTGCCGCGACCAATACGACCATGCAAATGTGTCTTGATTTTTAATGTATATTTTAATATTTTTTATTATATTTTTAAATTTCATATTTTAATGATCATAGGTCCTACTTCCTATGATAATTAGAATGAGCATTACGTTTGTATGGAGAAAGAGTAGGTATCATTTGGTCTTAAAAGAAAATTCTCCCAAATTTCAGCTCTGTACTGTCATCGGTTTAGGCTGTGCGTTGAGTCCATCAGTCAGTAAGTCAGGACAATACCTATGCCATATTTTTAAAATAGTCGTCTGCACGCACCACTAACAGCCACAGTACCTACCGAACGTTGTCTGGAGCGGTATTACACTAAATGACACAAGATTACAATACTATTACGATTATATCGACACACTATTGCCATTATATCGAGACTGTGACAAATTTGGTAGACTTCAATAGTATCGTAATGGTGTCTCAGTGAAATTGCAATAGTAACCATGGTAACCAACCTTCTCTGTCTGTCTGTCTGTCTGTCAAGTTTGTTAAAAATCCATCCTGTCATTCATTGATCTCAACCTAAAGTAGATATGGCATCTGAAGGAAGACTGTTGAACCAAGCAACTGCAGCCACACTATCATCAAAACATTCAGTGACAGTTCAACAGCGGGCGAGGTCACACATATTAGAAAAATAATTTAATTCCCAGGATATCGTATAAAAACCTCCAAAAATAGTTCAAAAACAACAAAAAAAGACCACGGGACCACCTTTTATCGGTTAATAAACGAAATAATTATTAAAAAATACGTAAAAACTGAAAAATAAAATTGTATACAAATAATCAAAGATCAACCTACCACAGAACGGACACTATGTTTGTTCAATATGAAAATGGTAACAGTACTTTCTTAGGACACCTTTGACCACAGACGACTAGATATCGCCGGCGGTTTCTCTTATGTTTGACTATCGGTTATTATTACGTAGTATTTGTTTTAAGCAATGCAATATAGCTTTTATCGCGGGCTTTGAGCCCAGCCACCGAATCAAGAAATTCCGTAACAAAAATAAAACCTAACACCCCCCCCCACTCCGCCTTCCATGTCGCCATGGTTATTTTTTTATTCATGAACCATTCCATGAACCATATTCATTCCTTATATAATTGAAAAATTCAAAACCTAACTTCAAAAAAAAGAAAAAATAACATTTGATAACCTTAAGAAAGTTATCTGTTGTGTAAGCTGAAGACAGGCAGCTAAACTACACACCATCTTTATCTACCCAGTAAAAGTGCCCGACTTCAGCTTACATAATAGATAAAAGTCGAGTGTATGTATGTAAGAGAGGTTATTTTCTTATTTTTTTGAAGTAAGTTTTTGAATTGATTGAGAAGTTTTTTGATGAGAAGGTGCTATGGGTGCTCCATCAATTTGATTTCCAAAAGTTCAAAAGTCCAAAAAATATTAATTTACTGCATTTTGGGATGCTATTCTGCTCATCATTTCGAAGGTTCTCATCAGATCTTCATCAAATTTTTTGTGACCTACTCGAGATTTTCACCTTATAAAAAAAAATAATCATTGAAATCGTACATAATATAGTAGAGCACATATATTGAAAATATATTGAATATATTGAAAACCGCCTTCTTTTTTTGAAGTCAGTAAAAAATAGTGAAATGAAGGTGAAACCGCAGGGCAAGGAGTGTTGGGTGTTTAAGTATAAATTGACGGTAGCTTTATCGTAGATATGCAACATACACACACGCGTACATCCATAAACTCAACGATTTTTTTAAATTCTAATTCAAAGTTTAGATAATTTCTTATATAGATTTATAGATTAATTGAATTGTCCTATCTGGCACGTTACACATTACTCTATGATGCTTTTGAATAAAACGTCACAAGCGTCATTTACTGAAGAGAAAAGCGCTGCCGCCAGTGATATTATTGATATTATTGACGACCTCTGTGGCGCGTCGTGCGAGAGCGCGACTGCAATGCAGGAGGTTGCGGGTTCGATTCCCGCCGGGTGCAAGTATTTATGCTTAAAAATAAATATTTGTGTCTGGTCTGGGTGTCCTTCTATGTATAATATGTATGTATTTACAAAAGAAAAATAAATATAAGTATTATATTCGTTGTCTAGTCACCGTAACACAAGCTTAGTCGCTTACCACGGGGCTAGATGGCGCTGTGTGTTGTTCACAGAATTTATTTATTTATTTATTTATATTATTTTTCATTTTCACAAAAGACGTTACAAAATTGTCAGCGCTGTAGCGGCTTGTTTTATTGATTTTGTGTAAAAGGAACAAGAAGTTTGTTTGAGACATCATCTCTAGTTACTACTTATTAACTCAATGCCTGTCATTAGAGTTTTGACAGCTATCGAGACTCCATCAGTGGCATCTCAGTGTTGTCTCAGTGGTGTCGCAGTGGTGTGTCGATAGAATAGTTAACATAAAAAACTGCAAAATGTGTCAAATACACGTCTAATATGACGATTAATATTCTATCGACACACTATTGAAACACGATTGCGGAGCGTAATACCGACCCTGGTTCCGGTCGCACTCGTCTACGATTCTCTTACTCCCGTGAGTGACAAACAACGTCAGCGAAAATGTGCGACATAAGCTGAGTCCACGCATAGGGTTGTTTGTGAATACGGCTACAGGTTACGTTATAGTTGACGCTCTATACGGCTATCTACTGGCTGTCTATATTACTTAGGTGGTTGTGAGTGGGCAATATAGAACCATGTGTTCAACGTCCCGAACAGCCTGCAGCTCTACAGCCACACTCTAAATATCCCGCCCCTGGCAGTCGCCAGCCTTCCAGATCATTGGATCCAGCAATTAGTTATAACTTTGATCATTTTCCTTTGTTATTTAGTTAGTGTGAACGAATTTATAAAATGCCATACGAATAAATAAATAAATTTAACTTGGGTAGTACTTACCTACGTTGCTAATTAAAATGATCAGGTCGCCATTTTGGTGTTGTAGGAAAATGTTAAAAACGAGTATTTAAATTTAACTAAAATATCAAAAAAACATAAAATAACCTCACCTACATACAGTGAAACCGACTTATCTGTTATGTCCCCTGAAGTCGGGCGCCAAACTATAAGTACAATCTGGCTGGACTCATCCAATAAAACTGCTCGACTTCAGGTTATAAAACAGATAGGTAATATATTTTTTAAATTCACACGATTTGTTAACATAGTTAAGTCCCTTCGCGACCAAGACCATTTAACATGGTTGAAACGTCGAGGATTTTTTTTTTAATTTTATTTTTTTATTTACGAGCATAAGTTATCATGGCAATGACGTGGGAATTAAAACAATTCGTCGAGTTGGCACCAGACGTTCGTTACTTCGACATTGTGTCAGTTGTGTGTGAGCGGCGCTACCAGCACGGTCTGCGCGGGCGCACACAACTCGGCCTGCCAAGGAAGGCAAGTCAAAAACACGGCCGGCTGACATAAATATTGTATAGACGAGAGTGGAATGTGTAATGAGACCGTGCATTTGTTGTCGCACCGTTCGTTCGTCCGTCCGTCCGTCCGTACTGCTCCGTACCGTGTTCATCAAAACAGATGCTCAAACTTCCAAAACTAAGTTTGAATTAAAAATAAACTTCTGAAAAACATGACATAAAATAAACATGTGTGACATTTGAAAACATCATAATTTGTGTTGTTGATGACCACATCTACAATTTTCTAAACGAATTTTATCCAAGCCAAGGATTGTGCCATAAAAAAAGTTTGACTACGATCGACAATCATATGAAATCAAAATGAAACCCCTATTATATTTCATACCGTTCTAAATCTCTAGTTTCCGACAATACATAGATATTCTGCCTAGTGGAAGATCTTCTATTAAAAGTAAAGGATCATGCTCTTAGGAGGTTACCTACTGGTAAACATGTATACCCTAACTACGGTGCTACACTTCGAGAAACTCATGCAATAACGAGTAGAGCTTGCTCCGGACCCGCTGCTCCTGTGTCTCTCTATAGCTAGACATGATGTACCTAGATGTAGTCTAACATAGCATAGGTAATTGTGATGTTACGTATTACGTCATATCACAAACTGTTCTGTTGATTGACCGGTTTGAGGATAGAGAATAGCCGGATACTTACAACTCCTTGTTCAAAACTATATCAAACAATAGGTACACTTCACTGATAATAATGATCCATCAATCAGTCCGTCGTACCTCTTTTTAACTAAGAACGCGATAACATCTCGCGAATGTTAACTCGAAACCTCCTCCCGAAGAAATTGGTGAAGAAATAGATGCGTCCGAGTATACATTCCGATGAGTCCATCGCGATGACGAATATTGAACATTCACCTTTTATATTTACAGGACAACCCATTAATAACTCTATCTGTATAAATTTAAAGTCTAGAATCCTGCATCGTGGAGGAATATCAGGCGACTGAATGATATGTTTTTTGGTAGAAAGTGTGTCCTAAGTTCGAGACGACACTAAATTAATGATTAAAGAACGTTGTTCGTTGTAGAGTGGAGATTCAACGTCTGTTAGAAGGTAGTGTGTAGAGAACTGCCTAGGACTGGTGTGGATGTGGTAGGTACGCGCGTATGTGCGCACATTCCTGCGCGCCGAGCGCGCGGCGACCGCTCGTTGGTATTCCGCGGGCGCGCGCGCAACCGAACGCGCAAAAAAGACAATGACTCTGTATTTTATACGTCCCTAAAAGTTCCATCAGCGTATCGATGGTAGCCTGCCCTTAAACGATGACACGACTTTAGTTTTTGACGGATCGCCTCCGCCGCGACCTTTTTTGACTGACGATGACGTTTACGCATCTCTCGACGATAAACAGGGCTCATGCATAGTAACGATCGCTTCTAACGGATGGAAAAACTCAGTTTATTAGCATGAGAACGACAGCGAGAGTACGACACTACACGTACGTACATACATCCTTGTATTCGTATGATATCTTATTGTATTTTAACAACTGATTGCTTTAGTTTTTTTATAATCTAGTATCTGGGGGCACGGCAGTGCCCCCGCCAAGTCGAGCAAAAACAAGCGGCACGGCCGTACCATTCTTTTCTCGAAGCATTTCAGGCCATTTTCGACCTTCTATAACTTCGTTGTTATTGAAACTAGAAACCTGAATTATCTGTAACCAAGCAGGCATTGTATGAAGACGGTATATTTCAATTTTCATTCAATTTGAACCAGTAATTTAAAAATTATAACTAGTCAAAGTTTCTTAATTTTGTAAATGTTGTCACTCACTGACTGACCGATCATCAAAATTTCTAAAGGCACTTCCAGCAGACATAGAAGCTTCAAATTTAGAATACAATTAGGGTTTAGTGTATACATTAAGGGAAAATTATAAAAACAAAAAAAAATCGCTCCCGTCTTCCCGAAAAACACAAACTTCATGAATAAGTTTGTAATCCCATACATATTGTATAGGACTACAAAGTTATATTTGCAGTATTGTTCTATTTTATTAATACTTAAAGATACCTGTTCAAGTATTAATAAAATTGAAAAATAGGTGTCGATAGGTATATTTAGAGATGTTGGGATTCAAGCACTAAAACAAAAAGAAATGAGATCCCAACAAAAACGTGCTTGTAAAAAAGCAAGTCTCGCAACTCAGTTCTTCTACCGTAAAAAGTTGTGAGATCTATGTATGTTTTTATTTTTCTTTTCTAAATACATACATATTATACATAGAGGGACACCCAGACCAGACCCGGCGGGAATCGAACCCGCAACCTTCTATCGTATCGCAGTCGTGCTTTCGCACGACGCGCCACAGAGGTCGTCAAATTAAGAAATCAACCTTTTTCCTTTTATAGGACGGAAACGAAACCATCGACACATGCTGATTTTGAAAATTGAAATATTTTCCTTAGCGTTGCCAAACTATCGATAGTTTGACTATCGATAGATGTCGTCAAAAATCAACTATAATATCGATAGACCCATGAGTCTTAAATATTGGAACAATACTATCGATAGTATTGATACTATCGATAGTTTTATACAATCTATAGTAGGCTGTTATTCAATAGCTACATACTCCAACCAATACTATTGAAAGAAAGGTCACCATCGATAGCTCAAAACTATCGATAGTAACGAAACTATCGATATTATTGCAGTTCACTATTACTACCAAAGATAGATACTATCGATAGTCTATCGATAGTGAACTATCGAACGGCAACACTATTTTTTCTCTACCAAACGTTGTTTTGATTTTAAAATACTTAGATTGTATTTCTGCTCTTCGGCACAAACAAACTATAACTAGTACCTAGTCGAAATGGAATCTGAAATACTGTGTGTGAATGACCATCCTTGCCCTCACTGGGTTGTCGATATACCTGGCGATGGTTCGTGTTTATTTTATTCTTTGTCATTCTCTATGTATGGGAATATTGAGTTGTCGTATGAGATTAGACTAGCTATAGTCGAGTACGTGGTAGCGCATTGGGATGAGTTACAATTGTATACTTGTGACGAACGAAAAATTCAAATTGAAATCCATTGTTGGTGTACAAGAAGTAAAACAAAAAGAAATGAGATCCCATCAAAAACATGCTTGTAAAAAAAGCTGTAAAAAAATTGATTAACTTGGCAATCGCACTAAACAGTCTAATTTAATTTAATATGTATTACTTGTGAGACAACTTGTGTATTCATGCGATTGCCAATTTAATCAATTTATTTATAACATAACTTTTATTTTAAATATTGTTATTATGGTTTCTATATGATCTTGTTAGATTTGCTTATTACGTAATAATAACTTAAGACAGAAGATCCCTAACTAGGGACTGAATAAAATAACCGACTTGGAATTACATGGATCTCACAACTTTTTACGGTAAAAGAACTGAGTTGCGAGACTTGGCTTTTTTTACAAGCATGTTTTTGATGGGTTTGGTATACATTGACGAAACATGTCAATGTAATAGTCATTCATAGTAAATATCTGCTTGCTTAAAACAATGATTGAGAAACCTCGTGATTGGTACTCGAGAGCGCCTCGAGATTCCATGGAGCATTGCAGCCCGGGATGATCAGACTTGAGGAGATAATTGAATTGGATGGCCAGCGAAGTAGAAGTATGAAGACAGAAGATAACACCACGAAAGTTTTCAAGAATCAATAAGTAAATAATCGGTATCATAAAGTCGAGTTCACACGTGTGCGCGAGCGCTGTGGACACACGGGAGGTGTGATCCGACGACGGACATCTGTGGTACTATACAAACATATTGTACGCAAACATCGTGTAGCAGGCAGCAGTGTGTGCTCTGCATAGAGCAGACATCGTGCGGTGATCCCGACACAGAGCGGACATCAAACGGAGGCGCTTCTTTCTTTGTAGTTATCAAGCATACGTGAACCGCGCCGTGAGGCTATTGTTCCAACAACAACGCGGCGACGACGACAACCGTTGATACACTCTAGCTTGTTACAGCTTACCTTTTTATCGATGGGAAAATGCATAATGACATCATCTCGTCACTCTGGGAAAGAAGGTATGTGGGGCTTTCTCCGACTAAGGCTGATACATCCATCAGTCGGGGACCGACGTCGACAGTCGGGGGCGGACGATGGAGACTGTGCGGTCATCTGTGGCTTAGTTGTCGGTGACCTATACCTAGTGCCTAGTTTACTTTCTCATTACGTGTCATCTTTATCAGACAAAATCAGGATCATTAATGGAGTCGCGACGGTGTAGGCTTCATTCAAAGCAGACTAAATTCAGATAAGTAACGGGTATTTGTTATTTTCGTAGAGTAGATAAGGTATGACAATTTTGGCGCAAGTCTGCGCGCGGCGCGGCTTCTACGGTCTGTTCTCAAAGCTAGGCGCTGGAGATGCGGCGCACGTCGGGGCAATTTACTAACTTATTTTTGAGTTTTACCTCAATATTAGCATTCCAGTTAGGTAGTTGTTAGCCTGTATAAACATACTAAAGGTCAGTTTAATATGACCACAAAATACTATAAATATTAAATACATTCTCCAAAGTTTCAAGCTAGAATTTTCGTTTCTTGTGTTGCGTCGTGGTGGATGACTTCATTGTAAAAGCGCTTTCCATCGAAGCCGCCGCTGTCCATTGTCAAATGTAGTAATTATGTATGTAGGTATTGTTGGAGATAGTATTTGAAAGTCGATCGTTATTCCGGGGTTGTCGCAAGCGAAGGCGCTCGTGCTGCTGCCGCGGGCTTTCCCTGAACACGCGGAGTGAAGGCGAAGGCGAAGGATTCCATGTGACGTGATGTCGCTTTCCAAACAAGTAGGTACTTCCATCACTCACCTCTCTTTACAACCTCAACTTAACATAGAACAAATTAACTTGATCTAAGTAAGTTGACTAAAACAACTCGTAGAAAGAACTTTAAATACCTACTATTCAAAGAACTCGTATTCTTTACACTACTTTTATTAAGAAACAAACCCGCCACTACCCCGAGGAGTTCCTTGTATCAGATCGCAATTGACCACACATGCGAGGGATGTCACAACCGTTAAAACAAAATGCGTGTGCCGTACTAATCCCCCGACAAAGATCTCGACCGACCGACTACCGTCCAGAGTGTCAAGTGGCTGATCTCAGATATCATTGGGGGTTAATGACAGATATAAACCTCCACCACACGGTCAAGTCTAGCTGAGACAAGTATCAAACCATAAATAAGTACATATCTACATTAAATTATTATGAAGAATGCAGAAATCAATTAAATAATTATTAAAATCAATCTACTTTAGGACACCACAACCGATTGGCTATATACAACAGCCAATTAAAGAATTTGTTTCAGTATTACCACGTATTACTTTTAAAACTCAGTTTTGTGCTTGAGGCTTGCCATGATATTGGTCGTGATTGAAATCTTTATAAAGGTCGTAGTACGGGACACTCGGATACACTAAAGATATCTCTGAGATAAGGACTCATTCAGAGTAGCAGGATTAGGATGCGTTAACGGTGTGCACTCGGCGACTGGCGCGGCGACCGGCGCGGCGCTGGCGCGGGCGACCTGCATAGCTAATCATATGGCTGAGATAGAGAGATCGAATAGATTACGCTTTAATTTGTTAAATATACTGTTAGACGACGTTTTTTGATGTAAATGACGCCTCCTGGACAGTACCAACAAACGTGATTAACAATTATAATTTTGATGTTTGAAAACAATGTTGAAATAGAACTTACGAATGTAGAGAAAAACGTATATCGTAAATCTCACACGAATGTCCTTATAGTCTAGAGTTTAGTTAGCTAAGTGAAGATTTCTCTCGGTGCACAATGATGAATACTTAATTAGTGGTGGTGAGTATCGTAGTGCAGTCGGCATAATAGCAGTTGTTTGATGATGACCAGATATTACAGTAGACCAACTACTGTAGAGTATGCGGCGCGGGAGCGGGCGGCAGGCGGCCGGTGGAGGGGAGGGATGGTATCAGATGGAACTCGCGATGTAATTGGATCCGACTCGCGGTGATGAATGAGATTGTAAACACTTCTTATTTCATTGAGAACGCGCTGCGTGTGCGCTAACCGATGATATACACACAGGTGTTGAATGTTATTATGATTATCTCGTTTTGGTAACTAAGTGTGCGACTGTTTACGACTTGATAATTGAAATTCATATTATCGAAAGGAAAACGTAACAATAGCAACTCATATTGTATTGTTAAGAACGTGGGCTGATGTAAAGCTCCTTGGATTACGTCCAGGTTTGTGGATGAGGCATAAGTCATGTTGGCGGTGTGCCTAATTCTGGTACTTATAAGTAGATACTATGAGTAGGAACGTATAGTGAGCGAGTCGTAGCGTGTGACCGAGTCGAGTAAATAAAGGATCAAGGATGGTGATGAGGTAGTTTCCCAACGTCCCGCGCCCGCGTCGTTCCCAGGCTGCGAGCGCATGCGCTATCGGCGCGGCATCGCGCGCGCGTGTCGACGTGATCGCCATCTCTCGCTGACAGCGACATCTACCGGCAAACTTCGCCCGATGGACCACTCTGACCCTCAGTCATCTACTTGGTTAATGTACCTATTGTTGTTACCTTTGTTTTTATTGTTGACACTGATGTAGCCTTCAGAATAAGACGTTGTCGGAAACTTTCCCATAGACGTCGAGCACGTATGCGAATGTTATTGGCTACTTGGAAGTAGTGTTTTCGATCACGACTCTGTGTGCAGGGTCGGGTGTGCGGAGGTGGTGTCACGCGGGAACTACGCGTGCAGCATATTGTCTCGTAGAGCATTCTCACGTTGCTCGCACATCGGTCGCCATCGCCACTCGCCACTCGCCGGTGATTCGCGCGAAATGCACCGTTAATCAATCGCGGACCGTGGGAGAGCTGGCGACCACGTGCGACGCTACTGGGCGGTGCCTCGCCTTGCCTTCTCATTCCTAGCTGAAGCAATAGCAGGTGAAGCCAGACAATTGTATTTGTTGGTATACAATGAAAAGTTATTATGACGACCACTGCGTGAAGATATCTACATTGTACGAGCATGCAGGCGCGAAATAAGAACAATGGCGGTTTAAAATACAATGACTGCCAGCAGAAATACATAACGTCGACGACATTCCCGTCACGAGCGCGTTTACCTTTTTCGACTATTTGGTTTGAGACAAGGCGTAGGAGTTTGAACCGATCTGCTCCTATATTAATATGACGCCTTATTAATGACGTGGAGTGAATTTGAATCTGGTGGTGATGCAGTTTCAGCGACGTCCCACGGCGGTGGTTAACATGCATCCCACTCGGCTCCCGCCTCCGGAGAATACTAGATGCGGTCGTGAGATCGTGATGATGGTCGCGGCGGCGATACTTCGCTAATTGCCGATCGCAATTCAGCGTGACGGTGAGAGACACGACACCGGCCGTGGCGCGCACATCCTAGCCTAATTGTCGCGGTTGCACCCGCTTACCATACATTACAATAGGAATGAGCTATTCCGCAAATGTCTTGGCTCGTCGTCAAGACGGTAGAGCAGACCGCGCGAGTATGGACCCTGTCTACAGAGTTTAGGGTCCAATTCCGAGCGACGGTGATAGGGGATGTTAAGACGACACCGGCCGCTGGGTATTTAGGCAAATTGTGTAATTAGTGTGTGGGTGTGCGGGTGCGTGCTGCTTTAATAAGAGTGGTAAGTATGTAAATGTGCGGCGATGCGATGCATGTTGTCGCGGAGTCGCCGCTCGCTCAGTGGACGTCTACTTGTCACTTGTATTGTATAGTGTAGGTAGAGTAGATAGGTACATGGTATCCATTACCGAGCGATATGTATGGGGAGCGAGTCGCGATCGATGCTCGATGGAGGACTGCTTTATGGCCATTTGTGCGTGGCGACACACATTTTTTTAGTTATAATTCGCAGGTGCGCGGGTGTCATAGCGGGCACGAATACAGAATACCGAACGTGCCACATTACTACACAAACGACAAGACACGCATCTGTATTCACTTTGTAAAAACACATTATTTTGACTATCGTCATTCAAATGGAATCAACAATATCCTCATTTAATAGGAGATTTATCTTTGTTCGTTAGAACCAAGTCGCGTCGTTCATATCCTTATTGGTAAGTGATATATACCTACTCGTTTTAGGGTAGGTAGTGGTAGGTAGATGTCGGAAACAGGAAAGCCACGATCTCGGTACGTCGTCGACGACAACGCGACGCTCCGCTCGCTCGTATCACGAACCGTCCTCATTAGGAAGTCAGCGCGGCGGAGACGGCTCATCCCTTATCTGCGCGCGCGCACCGGAAATGTGATTTTTACGTGGGACGTGCGCTACGTGCGCCGGCGGTCGACTCCCGCTACCCTGTCGGCGTCGGCGTCGACGGCGCGGCCAGCGCGCGGCGCGGCGCGGCGCGGGTTGGAACAAACAATATTCATACACTACGATTAATATGAAACCACCAGTAAAACAGGCCCTACTCATCGCTTTAACTACGACAAAACATCTGACAAACATAAAAGACTTCCATATTTTTAAAAGAATTATTAATATTTGCATTACATTTTTTCGAACTTAAGTGCAATTAGTATAGGTACCTACTGATAAAAGTGGAATTTTTCGAAAACTGTTAACATAATACGTGTATGACGTGTCTATTGATTTAAATCTTAAGTTTTATTTTTGTGTTTATTTTTATCTTTAATTTCAAACATATGAGTCTTTGTTTCTCGAATTAAATGAATTTTATTTTTATTTTTTTTATTTTTAAAATTCGATTAAGGACGTGAATAAGAAGAATAAATTATATACCTAATATAGACTCGTATTCGGTTCTGAAATTTTCTTATTTCAAAATAAGAGGTCAGCTACAACATTATTTACAGTTCTATAAGTATCTTGTCTCCCAAATAGTTAGTCAGAAACTGACTTATAGTATAATACCTACCTACTTGGCAGTTAACTAAATAGTATATACCTATATTTGTAGTCCTTTTGCACCTAGACAGATTCTTATCATTACGCCTTACATGTTAATAATTGTGATATCACTATATGTATATTAACAATTTTTATGCTGGATGGTGTAGGAAAATAATTCCACCTCGCAGGAGATGTTAGTGTTGCAGAGTGGTGAGTGGTGGGCTGGTGGCACGAAGGAACCTCGACGCGGCACGTCCCGCGGCTTCCGGCTGCCTCTAGCTCGGTTGTTGTTACCTCGCGCGACTGTCCTCGCTCCTTGAACGTTTAGCCACAACCGATGTTCATATGTAATTTCAGCATGGACGCTGGACATAATTATTTCTGTACGAAAGATATGTTGAAACAAAGAAGTGTTACCGTTAAAACTAATGTAGGCTAATATTATTATATAATTGGGTATACTTACCATGTTTAACTTGTTTTTTGACGGAACTTGTTTTTTTGATAATATTAGTAGTGAAAATGTAACCATGTACCTAAGATTAAAATAGTTATATTATTCAGGTTTTGTTAATTTTTAATATATTTTTACTGGACGAATGGGATCTTGAATTGAGATCTAGATTCAAATCGCTAATAGGCAAACTTTGCTGGGGGTTCCTAGAACCGCTGTAGCTCTACGAGAAAATATACGATATACCTACCTAGCTAGATAGATATACTTTGTACTGAAATTAAAGTAGGTACCTAAGTATGAAGTTTTTCGCGATTAGGATCTGCCGGTTGGTTAGTTGCTTCAAACCAACCATCGCGATCGTGTACTTGTACATCGGGTACCTATAATGTCGATGCCGACTGCCGACAAGTTCGCCTGCTGACGATGCCTGCTGGACTGCATTTTCTAAGGTAACTCATATAACATCGACAAAAACAAGGTTGAAACAATAGCAACGGTTATGTATAAGATAGCGATCCTTGTTTGTGATCACAAGTTTATTTTCATACGAAATGTTCTCGATTTGAATAAACGAATGCGGAGTCCGTCACCGTCCGCGCCGGTCCCCGTCTCATTATTATGGACCTATTTAATATTGTCTTGCGCCTGGACAATTCACAACTCTAATGTGAATCTTATTACGACTAATTAGGGTAACTTTTAGAGTGGCTCGCGTCTCCGATTCGGGCCTCGAGGTGTGGAGTGATTGACGCCCGATACTATCTGAATAATGCGCCTTGTTTCCATGAATCGAATGAATATCAAACGATGTTTATGCTTTATTTTTTGACTACACATTATTTGCAAGACGTCATTATGGTGATTGACAGTTTCTTAGTGGAAAACTGTTTTAGCAAAAAAAATATGAAAATATCAGAGATTCAATCAAAATTCAACAAGTTTTTGCTCGGAAACGGACGAAGGTATCGGACGATAACGACATGAATCTATTTTGCGACAATCTCGGTGTCAGATCTCTGTTTTAAATAAAACGCAGAAAGAAATAATCACATTAGGTAAGCACATACAAGGAACGTACCAGTAGGCAAGGCTAATGCTTAATACATAAGTGGTAACACGATAGAGAAAACAAATCAAATGACCGTCACACAACATTTACATGTCTGTACAAAGTACAAAGACTAAACAAACGATAGGCTACCGTGAGAGAAGAGTTTCTCAGTTATAAGCTCACCGCTGCAACATCGCGAGCGACGACGATAAGCAGTATAGTACGCGGCGGCGGCGCGCGGCGCCTGCGCTGCATACGCGATCACTCGGGGCTCGATACGTGCTCCAACCATGCCTTATTAGGCTCTGTTACAGATGATAACAAATCGGGTTATCTTTCACTTATTTCCAAAGAAAATACATTTGAGTTATTCTCTTGGACATTCTTAATATGAAAAGGTGTTAATAATGTGCATTCATTTATCACAAAAACTTCGCGACTTTTGAAGCTCAAGCACGGATCGCCCTTTAAATTCGCGACGGCAATTAATAGATCGACATAATATTCAGAACAGGGTGTGTATGGGGTCCACTAAGATCTTTGGGCCCAAGCCAACCTCACCTGCTAGCTTGGTGCACCTGCTGATGAACGGACGAGGCTCTGGCGCAGACTTTCCCTTCGGGTTTGGGAGGGCAGACGGCAGTCGCTCCCGTAAAAGTCAAAATCAGCCAAATCGAAATGGGAAGTCACGTAAATGTAAATTGCCACATGGATAGGGCGCCGCCGCATAACGGCGCGCAGGAGTTTCGCCCGACTCCTGTGGTAAGTAGGATTAGGGCTACCGTGCCACGGGCGGGCACGGCCAAAGACGTTAGCCCCTAAACACGATGTGAAACTCCGCTTCGCAACGTGGAACATTGGCACGCTAACCGGACGCGCGAGGGAGCTAGCCGGCGTACTATCCAGGCGGAAGGTGACCGTGGCGTTCCTGCAGGAGACTCGATGGAAAGGCAGCAGATCCCGGCTCATTGAGAATGGCTACAAGCTGATCTACACGGGTGCACCTGGTGGAGAGAACGGGGTGGCTGTGGTGCTCGCTGAGGGGTTGCATGACGATATCTTGGAGGTGAATCGCTTTAGCGACCGACTTATGTGCGTGAAGGTGCTTATTGGGGGGGTTCCTACCCACTTAGTAAGTGCTTACGCGCCACAGGTCGGTTGTAGCGACGCTGATAAGAGGTCGTTTTGGGATAAACTCGGCGAGGTCCTTGGGGCTATCCCGTTGTCACAGGGAATCGTTTTGGGTGGTGATCTAAACGGTCATGTGGGTGAGATGGGGGCGGAATTTGAACGTGTTCATGGAGGCTACGGGTATGGCAGTCGGAATGCGGAAGGAGAAGAAATTCTGCGTACGTGTGCCACTGCCGACCTGGCACTCGTGAACACATATTTCAAAAAGAAGCCCGACCACTTGATCACCTACAGGAGCGGGGGGCGCGCTACCCAAATCCATTTTCTAATCACTAGGAGACACAATGCTGAAGGCGAATCAGTACAGGAACACTGGGACAGGATTCAGGTGTCTATCGCTGATTCGGCGCGGTCGGTCCTCGGTATGTCTAAGGGAGGACGCAAGTGTGACAAGGAAACTTGGTGGTGGAACGACACAGTCCAGAGGGAGACTAGGGTGAAGAAAGCCCTCTTTAAAAAGTGGCAAGCGTCCAACTCTCCTGAAAATCGCGACGCGTACAGGTCTGCCAAACGTGCCACAAAGAGAGCAGTAGCCAGAGCCAGACGGGACCACTTACAGCCATTGTACGATAAGTTGGAAACGTCTGAGGGGCAGAAGCTTATTTATAAGTTGGCACGTTCTAGGCTCAAAGCGGCACAGGATATATCCAAGTGCCGCTGTGTAAAAGATCCTAATGGTAACCTGCTATGCGAGGACCTTGCGGTGAAGGAGAGGTGGCGCTCTTATTTCCACGAGCTGCTCAATAAGCAGTATAAAGAGGTGCAGCTACCGGAACTCCCTCCGAATCTAGGACTTGTGCCACCGATAACGCCTGAGGAGGTGCACAAGGCTCTTCGCTGCATGAAGAATCGGAAAGATGTCGGCGCCGATGGAGTCCCCATCGAAGTATGGAACGAGCGTATAGTTGACTCTACGAGCGTATAGTTGACTCTCGGATCCGGCAGGAGTGCACTGTCTCGGAGGGGCAGTATGGTTTCCGCCCCGGTCATGGTACCATGGACCCTGTTTTCGCCCTAAGGATCGTTATGGAGAAATACAGATTGAAGAATACGCCTCTGCATTTTCTGCTCCTGGACTTGCAGAAGGCCTTCGACTGTGTTCCTCGCGTGATGATCTGGTGGGCGCTGCGGTCCAAAGGGGTGCCTGAAACTTATATTGAAACCATCAGGGACATGTACCGAAATTCCAATTCAGTGGTGCGAACTGCTGTTGGTGACACTAAATCTTTCCCCATTACAGTCGGAGTCCACCAAGGATCTGTCCTAAGTCCGTTTCGGCAGCTTGGGCCAAGTGGCGAGAGGTAACTGGTGTCATCTGTGACCCAAAAATGCCGGTTAAACTGAAGGGACAGGTCTATAAAACGATCATTAGACCTGTCCTTTTGAATGGTAGTGAGGCGTGGCCATTGATTGAGCGACATAAGCAGGAGCTGCGTGTCACGGAGATGAAGATGCTGCGCTGGATGTGTGGAGTGACGCGAAAAGACCGCGTCAGAAACTCCCGCATCAGGGGCAGCCTTCATGTCCGAGACATTGCAGACAAACTGCAAGAATGCCGCTTACGGTGGTACGGCCACGTTCTACGAAAACCGGCTAGTTACGTGGGAAACAAATGTCTTGCCATGGCGCCTCCGCCCGGCCGCGGCAGATTGGGAAGACCCAAGAAGTGCTGGCTTGACGTTGTAAGATCGGATATGCGTGCAAATGGCCTCACTACACGGGATGCCGAAGATCGTGCGAAGTGGAGACGTAAAAGTAGGAAAGCGGACCCCGGGCTCTCTCGAGAGATGCAACCGGGAACAACGCTCGGATGATGATGATGATGATGAATATTCAGAACAACATTTATAACATCCTTTACATCTTTAACAGCTTTTCAGACAAGATCCTACCTATATAATATAGCTTTATGAGTGACTAGCTGCGTCCCGCGGTTTCACCCGCGTAAGTTCCCGTGGGAATATCGGGATAATAAGCTTTCAAATGGTGAAAGTGTTTTTGAAATCGGTACCGACGGTAGTTTTTGAGTTTATTCGTTACAAACATACAGACATACAAAATACAAATAAAAGTATAGATAACTCTAATAAATTACAGATACTTAAACAAATGTCTCAAGAGTATTTTGAGCATTTTTATAAGGAGCCCTCTATACTATAGTGGGTATTTAATGTTATCTCTATGATTGTCGGTAATAATGTGGTTAAAAACCCCCATGTTAATATTGCAGTAGGTACTTATAGCAAGATGACATGCTTAGACTGTTTAGTGGTGCACGTACTCGTAACTCGTAGCTATCTGTGCAGATCTGTCGAGCGGCGCGCGGCGCGGCGCGGCGTGGCGCCAGCGTGACGCCAACGTGAGACCATGCCGGTGCGACGTCGGCGCCGGTTGTAACCCATCATCAGCTCCAGGGTAGACAGGCTAGCTGGTGGACGATACCATCGCTCGCGTCACGATTCGCTAATCATTAGAGACAAGGTTCAACTATGTATGTGCCATCTAGTACTCACTGCATGCACGCGCAACTCGATTACAACAAGTATTCGTAATAATAAAAGTTATGTATAAGTAAAAGCTTTTGTTTTAATTTAATAAATATTTTCACACTGGATAAATGCAAGTCGCAGTGTTGTAAATCCAAAATTAAATATTTATTTTTTAAAGACACATGAATGATAAATGCACAAGGAAAGATAAATCATTAAACTAAGCATTAAAAGTAAAAAAGAAGTCGTGTTGCGTGTCTATATGTACCTAGTGGTAGAATAAAGGAGAATTGTACCGTTTATAATACCGACCCTATAAATAAAATGTATCGACCGGTCCACGTCGCGTCGTACGTTAATTAATACCATAAATAATAAATATAAAAAACGGTTCTGCGGTTGGTTCTGCAAAACAAAGAGTATAAAATATAATTTTATAAAGAGTAATTAGATCCCCGAGGCGGGAGAAGCCGCGGGACCGGCGCGGGCGCGGCGAGTGGAGCCGCGGGCGGCGAGCTACCTCGACGATATACTCACAGATAATTGCACTTTTGTTCATTATTGTTATTTAACGTTAAAATCGCGTAACATCATAGGATCATATTGATGGGATACGTAGCATTATGTGGAAGTCACAAAAATTAGTACTTACTAGCGTAAGTAGAAGAATGGGCAGATTGCCTCTTATAATGTGCAAGTGGCAAGTTGTGAAGTTTTATTTTTATTTCGTATGGGCTAGCGTTTGACAATCACATCACATCCGATGATTAGGTGTAGAATAGATACCTACAGTCTTGGTTTAATTAAACTAACAAGGAGTGTTGGTTGAAAGAC
Source organism: Idaea biselata (assembly GCA_958496205.1). Taxonomy (NCBI): domain Eukaryota; kingdom Metazoa; phylum Arthropoda; class Insecta; order Lepidoptera; family Geometridae; genus Idaea; species Idaea biselata. Next base: position 30,906,553 of record OY292399.1, on the reverse strand, counting down.
CAGTCACGTCTAAATATGGAAACAATAAACTCAAACATTTTTAATATTATATTTTGTTGAAAGAGTTGCGAAAGTGCAGGACGTTCGCTGGCAGGTGGCCACTCCTGCGCAGTTATTTGTAGCGAATCTAAGATAATGATCGGTGATTCACCATTTTGTGTAATCTCTTACAATTTCCAAACATTTCGTATTAATTTGATGGAGAGCTAATCATGTTGCTACAACTCCAACAGATATTACAGACGTCAGAACTTCTTTTGTAATCCAGGTTTATTTTAAGGTTATATATAATAATTAATAAAAAAAAGTTCTGTTATTTATCATATCTTTGTACATAAATAAAATACTATTTTGATAGTAGAAGAAATTTGTTTAATTTGAAAAATATTTTACATACAGAAGAATTTAGGTAGAGGCAGCTGGCAGACCAAAAGGATATTAAAATGTAATAGTAAATCTAACACGGTGTCAAATATTCCAAGTTTTACCTTATGAAGTAGGAGCATGCCGTCGCCACTCGCCGTATGCCGCGCTAATATTCACGTAGAACCAGGTACGAGTATGGTCGTCGGGCATGTGCCGGCTTCCTGCGCGTTGCACATCGATGTGTCATGTCATCTGGTAGCTGCAGACTGCAGAGTGTATCGTGCTCTCGGCATTAACGATAGGTTTCAATAAATACTTCATTGGCCTTATTAATAAACGTGGAGTAAGGTCGGAGTAGGGTGAACATGCTTTGTCTTTTTCTATGACAACGACTTTCAAAGTTGACAGACAGAAACAAAAAGTGGTAAAATTACTCCGACCTTACTCTACGTTTATTAATAAAGCTACATGTGTTTTGTAGTAGGTAGGTACCAAACGCAAAAGATGCGCAAACTTGAACATTTGTTTCTTTTATGAAGTTTTTTTTCAATCCAATAAAAAATGCTACTTATCTATCTGTAGAGCCACAGCCGCTAATTTATCTAAGACGGTTATGTTTAGGCCAAATTAATCTTACCAACGTCAGTACAAATCAAAGTAGGTATAACTAATGGTATTTGGTACTAAAGCAAAGCACATACATGATGTGGTTTTTCATGACAAAGGTTGCAGTTGATAAACTCAAACATTTTTTATATTACGAGAACTAGGCTCTGGCTTGGGGACATGGTCTGTCTGTGGTTTACGATGCTAGAGGGCATAGCGGTTCTTTCTTGAATAAACATACGGTCGAGCGGTTAGGATGCTATATTTTAAAAAAGGTGACCAATCCACTTAAGCACTGCAGCGCTTGCAAAAGATCAAAATACTACAACATACAACTAAATCAACTGAACTCCTGACACGACGGGGACCACCATAGGTACTAGTGTGGAACCAAAGAATGGAGACTTAAGATAATATGCAATTAGCCGAGGGATCGAAACAGCTGAACGACTTGCTTATTTAGGTATTTCATTTTCTTTTCTGTTCTTCAGATGCCTCTCCTCTATGGCTAATTTTGATACCTAACACTTATTTTCCTTTGACAGTAAATGTTTTTCTTCCGATGAACACTCCTATCATGATATGTTGCACTCATGGTTATGCATACCAGCTTCGGCATCAACATCGGCAACTATTGACGCCGTATCGTGTTCCTTTGAAAGTGTGCAAGCCGCGTAGAGTTTTTACCAATCATTAGTACCAAAGAATAATTATTATTCAAGCACATAAAACTTTCGGTTTATTCAAAGTACATATCACATTTGCTAATAATTTAAATCAGGATATTTAAGTATATCTTCGGCGCGGGTGACCCGCCCGCGCCGCCGACCGTTTAGACTCTAGTTTACTTTCGCCCTTAGTTAGCAAAACAAGTATATTTAATGAGGCTAGTTAATGTTCCATCAATTGAAACAGAACAAGTGTGACCCGACAAGTGTGACCCGACGCGCGACGCAATCAACTAATAGCCCGAGTAACTCGCCGCGATATCAATGAACAGTCGAACACGCCTCCACTCGTTTCGAGTTATTAAACACAAAGATACAAAGTGTTCTCGTTATAATTTACTGTAACAAATGAGCTATAAAATAAAACTGTTCATTCAAGATTGCATTCGTGAATGTTCGTATTGGAACCGGAATCGATTTATCCGGTAACAGAGCGACGCGACGCGACGAGACCGAACAACCACTGTTTGATTGAACTCCACCCACTAATTATATTCTTATGAAATAAACTCTACTTTTAACATACACTTTTGCAGAAGCATAACATCTTTACTCGTAACCTTCCTACATGAATTGAGCTCTAATACGTTCCTGATAGAGTTTGAATCAGTTTGCGTCGAGTGTAGTCGAGGACGATACAGTAGCAGAGTATGGAATGCGAAATGTTAGACCGGACAGAGATGATCGCAGTTAATGGAGGAGCGTCCGCGGAACATAATGCCTGTAATTACGGGATACAGGAGCTGCGTCTTTTAGTAACTACATGACAATGTTAGAATTAACGACTACAATATCAAATTATACCACTGCCTATTATGTAGGTATCCTTTATTATAACGCGGTAATTGTCATCGACATTTGCCACGTAAAGGTTAACCGTTGTTGTTTCGATACCAACAATTTGTCGTGTACATTAATTTATGAAATTAGAAAGGGTACCTAAGGGTAGGTAGGGGTTGTAACGTTACCTACATAGGTATTTATTTATGGAAGGAAGCCTACCACTAAGACAAAACCAATTATTTTGTTTACCGATTCAATTACCGATAATTGGCAGGCGTGGCATCACTTCAACAGTGCCCTCTCGCGCTCGCGCAAAACGTCATTATTGCCGAAACTCTGGTTCCGAGTCACTTCTCCAATTAAATGTTAATTGATACGTGATCGATATGGCTTTGTTTATTCCACCCGTCCGGCGTCCCGTCCTTGTGTACAATGATTACAATTATTAATAACGCTTTCTATTCAATGGACGTTGTGGCGGCGCAGGCGAGTGGCAGAAATTACAATTGAATTACATGAATCAAAGTTATAATATAATTACATAAGCTGAGGACAGGTGGAAGGAAAGTTAAGTTTCGGTTATTTATGACGACGACCACAAACGACACAGTAAAATAATATTATTTTAATAAACATTATTTAACAATTCAAAGTATAGTATTGTAAAATGCGGAATTAAGTTGTGTGTACACTCTCGGCGTATGTGACATCGGTAGTGACGTCTCTGTGACGGGAATATACAATAGGAATATTATAATTCCGAGATCGGATCGGTTAGTACCCAGTTAGTACAGTCACACGCGAATATTGTCCAACAACTTACCCTTTATTACTTGGGCAATAGAACTCAAAACACATCAAACCAAAGTTACGTTACATTATGATCCCTGTACTCGACAATAGTTAAGTTCTGGGAAACAATGCACTGGACTCGGTGACAATTACTCACTATAACGCTCGTTGGAATATTAATATTAAATAGGTGGAAATATTTATTTATAGTCTGGGTCTAGATTTAGACGAGCACCGGCAGACGTACGACCGTACCTGGCAGGACTTTGTAATCCGGGGCTCAATGTAGGAGTAGAGACACTTTATACAAAGGTATTGAATATACAACTATTAACTATGTAATGTAACTGAAAGTAAAGGTGGCAAACAACATAACATTGTTCATTATAATCTGATTCATTTACCAGAGATTTACCGTTTCCATATATTTTCACATGAAACCTACTGCATAGAATGGGACAGCTGCGCCGTGATACTGTCACAGGGAACAGGCAAACAGACATGCATATTTACGTGTAAGGTGGTGAAAACAATTAATAACCTCTTGGCATAATTTACCTAAATGTCTACCGGACTGTGATACCTGCTACAACAATGTATAATGCACTTGCAACCATTCACAATTGTCCATGTTTTTTGCATCCATCAGCGTACATTGCGCCGGCGCATACATTATAACCGCTGCTGTCTGACGTCCGTCGAGCATGCCGATTGCCGGTGGTGTTCAGGAAACAATAACTAGCTAGAGTTCCCCCAACTGCATTTAATAACGATGAAACAAGAAACCTCGGTGGTAGGAAGTACTAGGAAGAGGTCGTACTTGCGAAACGTCTGAGAGTTTTAACCTCGAAAGGAAAATGTTTTGACCTCGCCAGTGGTAAAGGATATAAAAGAGAAGAAAAACAATAATGTAGTTATAATTTTTAAAATATATTTTTACTACTAGCTGGATCCAGCAGTTTCAACTGTGTAGGTAAGCCCCGATCCTGTGGGAATCTCACAAAAATCCTTTCTTAGGCAGGACAAAGCATTTTTAATGATATAAGAGAGATTTATATTAAAAATAAAAATAGATTAAAAAAAACGTTGGCTTCATACTAGCGGCGCGGCGCGGCGTGTAGGTAGTAGGTAGATAAGATAACGTAGGTATACATTTTTTAAACATTAATTTAAGTAGGTAAGGTATTTGTTAATTTATTTATGTTGAGGAGGTCCTTGTCCGTCCTGCAGGACAAGGACCTGTGAGTGGGACATTAACGGACTTACATATTTATTTGTGGTTTTGTTTTTCCAATAAGAATTGTAAATGTGTAAAACCTAATCAGCATGATATTTAATTCAATTCAATCATTTATTCATAATATAGGTTTAGTGTACAGTAAATATAAATTCCTCAGTCAGTCCATAGTCCATTTCAGTTCCTCTTTGCCTGTTCGGCATACGAAAATAAAAAGGTTCTGAAAACAAATTATATTATGTATATTTTGCTTTTTGAAAAAATGCGCTAAAAACTTTAGTACCCGGCGGGACTCCTACCTAGTGTGGTAAACACTAAAAAATTACGTTTTAATATTATGTATATTTTGTTATAGCTGCGCCCTGCGGTTTCATCTGCGTAAGTCCCGATCCTGCGGGATTGTCCAAAATCCTTTCTTAGTGGATCGTTAAAGAAAGAATACACTCTCCAACTTTCAAGAGCAAAAAATAAAAATAAAAAAGAATCAATAAAAAAATATCTGAAAATAACTCTCTATCGTCTCTTTTATTTTCAAAATGTCTGTCCTGTTTTGACATCCCACAGTTATGATGTAAAAACCTATACCTGTAACCTATAGGGAAAAAATATGATTATCGTCATTGACTTTTGATGCTGAATGTACCTATCAAAATATTATATGATCCTACTAATATAATGTAGGTATAAAATCGACTCACAACTTATATAAATATAGGTTAACATAATTGGTAATTACTGCTAATTACTACTTACCTTACTGGTAATTACCTATGGTACATACAGGGTGGACCAACTAGTGACGTCAATAAACTTTTTTTAGATTCCTCACACCTGGGGATATCCGAAAATACCCCATGTATGTTCTGCGATTTTTTGTAGTTTAGGAGTTATGGCCTTTTTAGGGTTCCGTCCCCAAAGGGTAAAAACGGGACCCTATTACTGAGACTTCGCTGTCTGTCTGTTTCTCATTTTCTACTAAAATGCGACCACTGACACCTATTTGCTCATACTGCCTGCAATAATTGAGATAATTGGCTGATTTCTTTTCAAATGTGGAGCTGAATAATTGGGTCATGTTTCCTGTTACAAAAAAAACGCGTAACACCAACCAAACTGTTACAAATAAAAAAAGTATTTCAAAAAGTGAGCGTAGACAAAACGCTATAAACACTTTAAAGAGCAATTAAAAGAAAAACTCGCCTATTATTTTTTTTCCAAACCAACTTCAAAAACTTCCTTACTTCATTAGCTATCTACCCTATCATTTTTATTGGTTTATCATTAGAGGATCATAGCAAAAATTTTATTTAAAAATTATTTGGTCGAAAATTCTCTTACTCATCCCTATTACTAAGACTTCGCTGAAATTTTTACAGAGGATGTATTACTGTAGCCGCAAATATTTAAGGGAACTCCCATACAACTAACGTGATTTTTGACATAAAAACGCAAAGATACCACGATGTATTTTACCACTAGCGCCATCTAGTGATGGTTTTTGTCTTCCGCAAAAAAACTTCCGCACAAATCTGAATTAAGATTTGTACAAATAAATGTATTAAATAAAATAATAACAAATATGTTTTTTATGTTATTAGATTAGGCCGGGAGTTTCCCTTCAGGTTTAAGTAAGATGAGTGAGAGAATTTTCGACCAAGGGGTTTTAAAATAAAATTTTTGCTATGATCCTCTAATGATAGACCAATAAAAATGATAGGGTAGATAGCTAATGAAGTAAGGAAGTTTTTGAAGTTGGTTTGGAAAAAAAATAATAGGCGAGTTTTTCTTTTAATTGCTCTTTAAAGTGTTTATAGCGTTTTGTCTACGCTCACTTTTTGAAATACTTTTTTTATTTGTAACAGTTTGGTTGGTGTTACGCGTTTTTTTTGTAACAGGAAACATGACCCAATTATTCAGCTCCACATTTGAAAAGAGATCAGCCAATTATCTCAATTATTGCAGTCAGTATGAGCAAATAGGTGTCAGTGGTCGCATTTTAGTAGAAAATGAGAAAAAAGGCCATAACTCTTAAACTACAAAAAATCGCTGAACATACATGGGGTATTTTCGGATACCCCCAGGTGTGAGGAATCTAAAAAAAGTTTATTGACGTCACTAGTTGGACCACCCTGTATAAGAAATATAAAACTAAAATAACTACTTATCTTAAAATAATCCACCCCGAATTGTACCCGGCGGAAATAAAATTATACGAATGGTATGAAAACCACATTTATAATAATGGAGAAATAAAAAATCAATAAAAAATCAAAAGAAAGGTACCACAAGCTGTAATTAAATGCAATATAAAAGCGGCACCAGCGGTTCTAGCAGGTTAAAGTTCTGGTAATACGTCCAGTATCACGGGTCTATGGAGCCCCGGATTTTTGGAAGGCGTGCATGGAGCCGAAGCCAACACGTAGAGGCCCTTTTCAATAACAATTTTAATCGCAAACAATGAAGTGAACACCAAGCCGGCGATTATCCCTGTCTGCACTATAAAATGCAGCCAAGGACAACCACCGGATCGGATAGAACTATTGAGAAATCTACGGATTTAAACAACATGGGCTATAGTGATGTGGTGGTAGTGGATTGGCTACTGGGGGAACTATGGTGATTATGGCGCCTGCCGTAACAATGTTCAATAAACACGTAAAAATGACAGGCGGAGACTCGCCAACTCACAAACTGGGCCCCCTAATCAGCTGAGCTAATTACAGCAAGGGAGCAACAGGGACGTGAGAGGCTAATGGATGGAGAGACCTCCCTGGATTTTAAACCATCACTGGGATGCCAGAGAGCGGGCCAACTCATCACTGACGTGAGGTGTAAATCCTCCGAGCATTTCTGCTCTCGCGACTCCACTCTGACTAGCCGGTGAAGGCAAGCCAGAGGCGGAGGACCGCTTCCTCATCATTGTTCACTCCGACTAGCCAACTAAGGCAAGCCGGAAGTGAGGAATGGTGATTTCCCCCTGGAGCACTCGGGAAGCCGCGGGGTCGCTACTCCCCGACACCTCGCCTCAAGGTGCCCTGCGGACAAAGTTCTAAAGTTCTGGTAATTATTATTAGAAATAGCTTTGTTATAATGTAGTTTGTAATAAGAAAATAATGCAGTCAAAAAAAATGAATTGCTTGTAGCCTTTAGTGGTTCTAATTTGAACTTCTTAAAATGTTGAGAATGCAAAAAGTTGATTTTGCTCAAATTTACTGATTTATAGAATTACCCTAGTTTACTTACTAACTAACTTTCTTACACACTAACTTTCACATCTATACATATAACAAAATCGTAACTTGGCGGTGTCTATTTTTTGGAAGATATAAAAAAAATATAAATTGTATGGGTATCTATTAACGCAATAGAACCTATCTTTCTGTTTTTCTGTTTTTTAAAGATACTAAAAAAAAAAACAAATTTTATGGGTATATATTAACGCAAAAGAACCTATTAAAAAAAAAAGGTTGAAATTAATGACATTTTTCGGTTTGAGTCGCGTGGTTTTTATTACTTTTAGCATTGTTAACCGACTTCCAAAAAAAGGAGGAGGTTCTCAATTCGTCGGGATTTTTTTATTTTATGTATGTTCCCCGATTACTCGAAGATGCCTGGACCGATTTAGATAATTCTTTTTTTGTTTGAAAGAAGATATATAACAGTTGGTCCCATATAAAAAATGGCCAACCAATAAAAAAATAATTTAAAAAATTAAAAACCAACTTCAAAAAAAAAACCGTCTTAAAAACACAGAAAATAACCTCGCCTACGTACAGTGCCACCGACTTATCTGTTATGTAATCTGAAGTCGGGCAGCCAAACTACTTACAATCCTACTCAACCAACCCTGTAAATCTGCCCGACTTCAGATTACATAACAGATAAGTCGGTGGCACTGTACGGTGTACTTCTGTGGTAAAGTAGCAGGATAAGTTATGGAAAGGAGTAAATAGATGGTTCTACCTACGAATTTTATAATAAAATTCTAGAGTGTAGGAAAGGAATGCAAGGCTGGCACCACAGAACTCTGGTGGTGGGTCCCGGGGCGGTTTGGGCGGTGTTGGGCGGGTTGTGTGTTTGTGGATGAGATAGTGTTTTAAGTAAATTATTTCTTTTATGTTTATTATTTTGTATATTATAACTTATTTGAACAGATAGACAGACAGACAGAGTTACTTTCGCTCTTGTAATGCTAGTAAGGATTATTATAGTAAGTATAGATTATTGCTCCAGTTCCACTTTTCTTCAATAATATTATATATGCGACAATGTAAATCACATGATTACTGCAAAAAAAAAATATACAAAAAAAAAAACCCCATGAGTTTCTTGTGTCTTCTTCTCATGTCATGGAGGTCGCGATCCGAAGACATAGTAAAGTAGATTAAATAAAAAAAAAATGACATGTCAAAGAGATATCTTGCTAATATCCGAATGAATAAACGTACTTTGATTTTTGATTTTTTGATTTTTGAGGCGAGGTTATTTTATGTTTTTTTTAAGTCGGTTTTTTTTTTTAAGTTGGTTTTTAATTTTTTAAATTATTTTTTTATTCCAACGCTCAACGTTTCGTGACCTTTCCAGGTCTCTTCTTCAGGATAGACTAAGATGTGATTTGTCATCTTAGTCTATCCTGAAGAAGAGAAAACAGAAGAAGAATCTATAAAAAAAAGGTTGTCTGTTTGTCTGTTTGTGTGTGACTTTGACTACGCTAATCTCAGAAACGGCTCATACGATTTTAACCAAATTAAGTATGCAGATAGCTTTTGACTCCGATTAGGCTTTAGGCTAATTTTTATCCGGATATCAAGTCCGGTTATCCGGAAGAAGTGATTTTTCTAATTTTCTCTTAATTGATTTCAATGTTGTATCAAAGAAGTATGTTGTGAGCAATCAACACATAATTTCCGGATAACTGGATATCGAAAATTTCGAACAAAAAAAAATGGTTATCCGGAAATTCAAAAAAATTCAGATATTGGACCTATCCGTATGTCCAGAAAGCCTACTGCGTTTCTCCGAAAGATAATTTGTGACGTTCGAAATTTTAAATTTGTTTGAAACTGTTGAAGAAAATTTTTGGTCGGACCGACTGATAATTCATAAATCTATAGGGACCTATACTAAAATTGTAAATGAGAGATGTTTGTTTTTGGAAGATACTAAATGAAAACAATTTTTATGAGTAGTATCTATTTTTAACCTACTTCAAAAAAGGAGGAGGTTCTTAATTCGACCCGTATATGGTTTGTATGTATGTATGTATATGTGAATGCATGGATTTCCATCAATAGCATATTATGAAGTACTAGGTACAACTTGATGGACCACCTGAAACCACTTTCTTATCAGAAAACTCCTCAGTGATAAAAGTTATGGTTACAATTTTGATGATTTTTATTGGCAGTCGAGAATGCACTAAAAAGGGTAAAATAAGATAAATTAAAAAAAAATTAAACCGACTTCAGAAAAAAGGGACAAAATAACTTCTCCTATATACAGACCACCAACTTATTTGTTATGTAAGCTGAAGTCGGGCAGCTTTTCAGATTGCGTGTAGTTTCCCTCCCGATGTACGTCCACCTTACCGTAGTGGGGGGGACTCAGTAGCTGGGCGGCGGGCAGTGAAGCTACAAGGCGCACAAGGTGGGAAGCCGGGCTTGCCTGGCTTCTAACCCGTGAACCAGCCAGCGTGAGCCCGCGTGTCAGCGGGGTCGGGGATCCTTTTTCGCCCTTATTTTTAGGGGCCGCGTGGAAGACAACCACTATAAAAAATTACGAGGGGGTGCCGGGCTGTCGTGGTTTTTGCCAGGGCCTGTCAGTCAACCGCAAGTCTGCGTCAGCGGGTCCGGGGGTCCGTTCGGCAAGGAGGGGGCCGCGTGGAAGACAACCACTTTAAAAATCGCCTCAGCCCGGGGTGATATAATAAAATATAATAAAATCGTAACTTAGCGGTGTCTGTTTTTGGAAGATATAAAAAAAATATAAATTGTATGAGTATCTATTAACGCAGTAGAACCTACTTTTCTATTTTTCTGGTTGTCTGTTTGTCTGTTTTTTGAAGATACTTAAAAAAAAAAACAAATTTTATGGATATCTATTAACGCAAAAGAACCTATTAAAAAAAAGTTTGTCTGTTTGTCTGTTTGTGTGTGGCTTTGACTACGCTAATCTCAGAAACGGATCATACGATTTTAACCAAATTATAAAATATTAATTATACATTATAAAGTTGATTTTGCCCAAATTTACTGATTTATAGAATTACCCTAGTTTACTTAATAACTAACTTTTTTACACACTAACTTTCACATTTACAATATTAGTAGGATCAACTGTCATACTATCATGTGTAAGGAGAAAATTATGAAGGTTCAAGTAATGGAGGCAGGAGATAACAGCTGTTGTTTATGCTGGACTTGTGAAGTTTTTACCTATTGTTATGTCGTCTCAAATACCGGAGCAAGTTAATTAACGATTGGGTGTAACGTGTATGAGCAAGTTCATCGTATGTATTGTTGTTCTTATAAACATACAATAACAAATAAACATAATGTATTAAATATTATAATAATAATTGAAATTATTTTATAATGTTTCATGCCTACATTATATATTTTATCTGTAGATATCATTAAATATACAGATATCATCCTTGAAAATAAATTTTCTAAATAAAATAGCCTTGAGCTACATACAAAAATTAAAAGAAATTTGTAGATATCAGTCAAATATATCAGCCGAATAAAATCGTAAGCACCTACTTTACCTATTCCACCAAATTAAAAAGACTTCTAAGATTAAACACATTTTGCTTATTACTTTTAGCATTGTTTCAATGCTCAACGTTTCGAGAACTTTACAGGTCTCTTCTTCATGATTGAAAAGTGAGTTCAATTTTAATCCAATATCGCGAAAACAGAAGAACAAGAACAACAACTATTATTTCGAGTTTGATTTCTTTTTAATATATTTTGACGTTTTTATTCGGTGGTATAACATTTGATCTTGTTCCGTAACTCCGAACGTAAATTGTCCGTTTATTCTGTTTTAGTATTTGTTGTTATAGCGGCATCAGAAATACGTTATTTTCAATTGTCTAATATAAATAATAAATAATAAATTCTGTGAACAACACACAGCGCCATCGAGCCCCGTGGTAAGCGACTAAGCTTGTGTTACGGTGACTAGACAACGGATATAATACTTATATTTATTTTTCTTTTGTAAGAATACATACATATTATACATAGAGGGACACCTAGACCAGACACAAATATTTATTTTTAAGCATAAATACTTGCACCCGGCGGGAATCGAACCCGCAACCTTCTGCATTGCAGCCGTGCTTTCCCACGACGCGCCACTGAGGTCGTCAAATATAGCTATCACTCGTTTTTGAGATACGAGATATGACAGTGAAATGGATATGACCTGATTTTTCGTGTCTTTGTAACTACCATGTTTCGCAAAATATATATTTTGAATCTGTGTCCCGCGGTTTCACACGCGTCTATCCCGATCCATCGGATGCCTACATCACATAAGGAACACAGTCTCCTCTTTCTACTGTAAGCGGTTTAGGATGTGCGTTGATCAGGCAGGATACAGCACTTTATAGATATAGATTATGAGTCTTAGGGTCTTAGTAAAGAGTCCAGTTTTTACTCTTTGTGTAACGAACCCTAAAAATAACCGCAACATGATGAATAACATCAAACGTTGCATATTTGTCTGCCATTATTGTACTTAATAACGATCGAATTCCGGCGTCCGTCAGAGCCCGCGCCGCGCCGTGGGCAGAACTACATTCCCAAAATATACCTACTACAATAAACTATGTGGGCACGCATTTCTCTATTTTTTTTTAAGAAAAAAAAATGAGTAGAGTTAATATTTTCTACTTCGATTCTGACAAAATGATCTTTCGTCTGTCTGAATGTTGCTTCTCCTCTACCGGGCATATTTGTAAACTGATCTTCACGAAATGTTATATAGGTTGAGCTAATTAATAATTAAGTTTTTGTTTCGTAGGGGATTGATTAGTGGGATATTTTGCACACTAAGGGCCTAATTGATATCTCTAATGTATAAGAAGTGATGTAAAGTATAATATGTAGTATATCCGTTGTCAGTTTGGGGCTAGATTGCGCCGTGTGTAACATCCACGGAGGACATTGGTTATTGTTCTCCGTGGTAACATCGTACAATATTTATGTATATTTTTAAATCTATATAATTGACATAACATGTATCAAATTAAATTTTCGTCAGATCTAATGTTCTCTCTACTTCTCTGAAATATTTCTTCTCAAAAAGTAAAGTTGTTTGAAATTAGAAATGGTCGCTTCAACCTAACACAAAAGTTTTGGCAGGAACGCATGGACAAGACCACAGATTGTGCTAATTTTCATTTTCGGTAAACCTAGTTAAAATGCGTGTAATATTTTTTCATTCGGTTGTCTAATAATCAATTTAGTTTCGTGAAAGTATACGAGTGTAGTGAAAATGAGAACCAGTGCGACACATGGACTTTTCTCGTTAACCTAAATCTCATAAAGAGTTGTTGTAAACTACTGAGCCGTTATCCTTTGACTCCACCTTGACTTGACTAAGTATGACGACTTGACTGCTTTTGTGTGATATCTGCAAATATTAAAAAATACATCATCATCATCATCCGAGCGTTGTTCCCGGTTGCATCCCTCACGAGAGCCCGGGATCCGCTTTCCTACTTTTACGTCTCCACTTCGCACGATCTTCGGCATCCCGTGTAGTGAGGTCATGATACTAGCTAATTCCCAAATTCTGTATTTTATTTTGAAAAATAACATTTTGAATTTTAGAAAATAAAATACCACGAAGAAATGAAAAGGGTTTAAATCGATTATAATATTTTTGAAGTAGGACTTAACTTGAATTAATAATGGAATTAGCTACCTCCTGGACAATTGTGACAGTTTTATATTCACACGATGCTCGCGAGATTGATCTGTTTGTAGTACTACTAGTGTAAATTCATCGATATTATTTGACAGATTTGATCTGATTTCTACACAACAGAAAACCAGAAATAACCTTAGATTTTTCTTCTGTTTTCGCGATGTTGTATTGAAATTATATACATTTTTCGGTTTTAATTGCGTGGTGTTTATTACTTTTAGCATTGTTTCAACACTCAACGTTTCGAGACCTTTACAGGTCCCTTCTTCAGGATTTACTGGAGTGTTGAACCTTTAACAATAATACGCGATAAAGACCCGGGAAAATGTAAATATGTGTTGAACCTTTATTATAAACTAGCCGTTTAGCCTGTACGTTGTCCATCAGTGAGTTACACTTGCGTTTTATTAAGTATGATACTGGATAACGCAAACCGCTACTAAAATTGTGAGGTAGTGTTTGTCTTCTGTTCGGGCAGAAAACGACTGATTGCGATTTAACTTGCGAGGTAAAATGTTGACTACACCGCTTTTATGATACAGATGATTCTGACTAGATTAAGACTTACACGAGTAAGTGAGAATCTAATAAGAAACAAGATTTTCTTACAGAATATTGTCTAAAGCTTTACTGCAACAACACGACGACGCGACGTAGTAATTCTTCCTACATCACATCACTTACAATTTAATATTATTACTTTTTGACGAAACACCGAATTTAGCCACAGGTTAATTTCACGTAGGCTATCCCGTATCGGCTAACAGATGTTATCGACGGGCGTACGGTCGGCGTCACGACACGCAACGGAACACGGTATAATGACCTTTATTACCATGGAGTTGAGGTTGAGGTTAAATATGAAGTAATTGATGGCGTCAGTGTACGTACCTACAGCGACGCGCCGATCGCGGAACCGATGGATCCGACACGGACCGAACAAATTGAAAATATCTTACACAACGCGACGCCCATCGAGTACGGACTACACGACGAACCAAGTTTTATTATATTTAATTTTATAAATAACTATATAGTTGTCGCCCGTGGTTTTGTATACGACATAATCCCTTGGGAATATAGGTAACCTATAACTACCCGAGCGAGAATGGTAGCAGTGCCTCCTTGAATTTTCCTCCTTTTTTTCATAATAAAATAAAATAAATAAATAAAGTCCATTACCCTCAAAAGAGCTACTTAGTAAAAAAACCCTTTTACTAAAACTCTACAGTCCGCCTGTCTGTTTGTTACCAGGCTATATTTCATTATCATGAACCGGGGTAGCTAGTAATTTTTACAGATGATGTATTTTTGTTGCCGCTATAATTTGTTTAGAATGATTCCCAAATCAGTCAATCAGTATCGTCAGTGTTGTCGTTTGAAACGATTTGAAATATCTTACACTTCTAAATAAATAAGTTTAGGTAGGTGCAGAAGTGTTCGATTTAATTTAACCAAGTAGAAGTCTTATAAGTTTTGTGTCACAGTGTCTTTCATGGCATATTAAATAAGACCTTTATAAAACCGGATTCAAATCTGAAAATTAATTTAAAAACTTCGATATTTCCTACCTTATAGGTATATATTATGCTACTATACGATACTGTTCCTATAATATAAACTATCTGCACCCTGCGGTTTCAATCGCTTAAGTTCCTATGTGTTATTCCAGAATTGGATGCTGTGTGTCAAATGTTCGTTTACTGAATAATGCAGAGCATAGTAAGATCTACAACAAACCAGCCCCCGTTTGTTTGTCAAAAATAGGTAGATCTTAATTCCTGAGTATTAAATAATTAAGAAACTACCTCACTCAAATTTAAAAATAATCTAAAGGTAGTGATAATGAACCTCGACGACGCGTACGGTAGCGCCGCCGCGCGCCGCGCGCCGTCGCCGCCGTCGGTAAACATTTTATATTAGCATGTCTTTTGAACCTTTTGACTGCAACCCTCACTACTGGGGGATGATAAATAGTTCCACTACCCGATCATAGATAGCGCCACTTGTTTCAATTTAAAAATAATTTATTTATTGCGTAAATTACCTAAGTTTAGAAAATTTTACAATTTGCTAATGACGACTGAGTAAAAATGGACGTGTAAGCTCTGACAAATCATGATATAGGGACTATTTTGTAGAATTATAAGACATATTATAGCATTTGCCTTACTATTTTGTATTCAAATAATTCAAACCTACATACCTAAACGTTGAATATAAAAATACAACGTCATCTAATGCCAATGTTAGAAACTACATTTCTAATACAATAGGTAAAGTATCAGATAACCCCAGGAAATACAACATTTTGAAAATTGGACATTTTGAGAAATTCAACTTTTTGGAAAGTTCAACATTTTGGCACTAAATGACGAAGCATATTAAGTATTTCAGCAAAGTATACCTAAGCCACATAGGTACCTATTGTGTCTAGTTCATAAAACATGAACTTAATTTTATTTAAAACAGAGAACACACAATTACGATGGGAATCGAATTCGCGGAAGATGGATGCTCTCCCTTCACGCCAGTTTGTTTAATTCTGGAATTAGGTATGTCTATGTAGGTATGTGCAAAAATATTATTATTGAGTTCAGAAACAGAATCGTATTTACCTACTTATTACTAAATTATGTTACGTACCTACCAGTGGTGTTACAAATAGGTTTAAATTTTACAATACAATAGTTCAACCTTGAGACTTGTTAGAAAGCCCCGCTTTACAAACATAAATAATATCACAAATTAGAAAAAAAAAGGAAATTACAATCGGGTTAGTTTAAAAATGTATAATTTCAAAATCTAGTAAAGTAAAAATCCAATACATATAAAATTATAAAAATTAATTAAATTCTCATTGTAACATTAAATTCATTCAATAGGCATGCATTAATTTTTGCCATTATAAACCAACTTGGTAACAATAGTTCGGCTACCCGATACTAGATGGCGGTAGTAGTATCAAAATTCAAGAGATGTGGAATCTAACGTCCGTTCTTTATCACACCGTTTCAAAGCTAAAGTTCTATCCATTTTTGTAAAAACAATAATAAAAGATTTTTGATGTTCTTATAAAAATAATAATTGTAGTTTTGGAAACATCAAAGATTACGATGCAATGGGTACCAACTACCTACAAGGTAGATCTCGTACCTGTTGGTCCCAGAAATGGGCACTACTAATAACGTGAGCGGGCAGCGCCGCACAGTGGGCTGAAACGGGAAATCAGCGGACTTAGGAATCAAAGTTGATAATTCTAATTTTTTTAAATGGCGATCGCTAGAGCTAATTAAAACAATAAAAAATTGTTTTACAAGAATACTTAAATATGAATAATTCTCGAGGAAATCGACTTTGTGTGAAAAAAATGTATGAAACGACATATGTTTTGGTCTCTAGCTTCTAACTTATGGTCGATCCCGCACTTTGGGCAGCAATTTGTTATAGTATAGGTCTTTACCTTTCACCTGACACCAAGAAGTCCTGCCCCGACCCGCCCTTTCGGAAAATAGAAGCGATTGAAAATGTTGTGTTTTCAAGTTATCCATTTACGATCAAATCTTTACAAATTGTATTTTGTATGTTGTTGAATGTGCCTAGTATATCATAAAACAATGATAGGACACCTATTCTACATAACTTTTTGATAATAGTGCAATTTCGAGTTAAGCTAAATTTTTTTAAACCTTACCGCTTCTAAATCGTTCATCTCCGATGGCCTGGCACTACATATATCGCAAGCTGCAGAAGACGTCTCGGATATGATTGAGGTAATCTTACCGTCAATCATAGTAAGTAATAAATTGTGGCCAATCGTTGTCTCTTTGTAAATTGTGGGCATCAGTGTTGCGATCTCCTTCTTTATTCTATTCATCTCTGTTGTTACCACTTCTTTGGTTTCTCTTATATATATAAAAGATATTGGACGGCAGTAAAATGTAGATGAAAGTCTGTCGTTTTCCCAAATCACGATATTTTCTTCATTAAGCAGCTGAAGAGGCACCAAACTAGCCATAAAAATGCTGGAATCGTCGAATTCTCCTCTTTGTTTATAATTACTCTGCCCTGAAGCTCCACCGAATCCCAATTTGCTAGTAAGCTTCAACTCTGCACGGGAATCTGCTTGAATGTTATTAGCTTCCATTATTCGTGTGATCGTTAAGTTCAAAAGTGCCTGTCATTTAATTTGAGCGCCATCTTCACTTATGCTGATGTCTTTTTTGGGCGGATAACAATCTTCTTTTGCTTGTTTTATCGCATAATAGGATGGATAAACTTCGCATCCTTGCTCACTTGCCGAGTCCCTTAAATTTATATACTGCCACTTAGATAGTTTAAGGGACACAAAAAGACCCAAAGCCTTATCGGGAGTGTAGGCTTCTTTTCATTTCTTTCCCTTTAAACTCGCTTCTACTTTAGCTACATTTTCTGGGTGTTTCATAAGGTGATCTAAAATTTTGCTTACCCGTAATACTCCACTGTTACGAAAGGCCCTCACTGCAGTAGCACCCGATTCTTCCGACGAAAGCGATTTGTCAAGTGAATGACTTATACGCCTTATCTTTTGCCGTTCACCAAAATCTTCAAACTGCTTTCTGGGTGTGAAGGTCGAAGTAGATGCTCCCGAAGTGCTAGGTTAAACATTTTCTTTCTGAGCATCAACCGGGTCAATTTCTTGAAGAATTTCATGAACATTTTCACTAGAACACACTACATCCGGCCATTCTATTGAACTCTCCAACCAATCTCGGTGTATTTTTAAAAAGCTTTGTAGGGTCCTATTTGCCTTCCGCCACTTCAAAACTATTTTCGATGAATATTTCTGGCAAAACTTAACTAACTGTCCACTTTCCTCTTCATTGATCTCTTTTTCCAGTCTCTCCTTTAAAAGTTCAAAAAGTTTTGCAGAATCTGAAAACGAGTCTAATTCAGTTCTCACCAACACAAACAGGTCAATATTGTTCACTAAATTCTCCATTATCACCACGAATATTGAAATGTTTATGGGACAAATGACAAAATCCGAATGACTGTTGCATTTACATTACATCCCTTAAATAGTCGCACCCCCAGCAACCTACTTAGCATGCCATATTCATAAAGTACCTATCTAATCCCCTTTTACAACTCATCAGTAAAACCGCAGGGACACTCATTATCACAGGTAGTCTTTGAAGGATGCCGCAATTTCCTAGAAACGTAATAATAAGTGGGTCTTATTATTAAGACTGAAGTACTACGATACAATAGGTAGATAGGCTACCAATTGTTATTTAGTGAAGTACCTACCTATTGTTCCTTCACTAAGTACATCTATACCTGGAAGAGGTTGTTTACCTTGCTACTACATTACTATGTTTTTTTTTTCAATGTTTAAAAAAACATTTAGTTTAACTCGAAATTGTACGATTTTCAAAAAGTTATGTAGAATAGGTGTCCTATCATTGTTTTATGATATACTAGTCACATCCAACAACATACAAAATACAATTTGTAAATATTTGATCGTAAATGGTTAACTTGAAAACACAACATTTTCAATCGCTTTTATTTTCCGAAAGGGCGGGTCGGGGCAGGACTTCTTGGTGTCAGGTGAAAGGTTAAGACCTATACTATAACAAATTGCTGCCCAAAGTGCGGGATCGACCATAAGTTGGAAGCTAGAGACCAAAACATATGTCGTTTCATACATTTTTTTCTCACAAAGTTGATTTCCTCGAGAATTATTTATATTTAAGTATTCTTGTAGAACAATTTTTTATTGTTTTAATTAGCTCTAGCGATCGCCATTTAAAAAAATTAGAATTATCAACTTTGATTCCTAAGTCCTCTGATTTCCCGTTTCAGCCCACTGTGCGCCGGGCGGCGGGGTAGATACACTCAATGGATAAGAATTACCTACACTCGATTATTTTTGGTTTTGTCATTGTTCAACTATTTCAATTATTGATGATCAACAGGTAAGGCAACTTAGGTACCTATGACAATTACTTACTTATTTCATACTTAGATACTTACTACTCCTTTAAGACCTACACATAAAAAAAAACAATTAATCAATCTCATTAACTTAAATTTAATTTCTTAAAATAAATGTTTATATGTGTTTTTTTTTATTTGTATGTAGGTATGGCAATGACATGATTTGGTCATTATGGTGTAGATCTATTTGGCATAGACAGTAGACACGAGCTAGTGAACTAGTTCTAAGATTTCATTTATATTTTTGTAATCATCAACAGTGGGTAGGTACCTACCTAGTGTTCCTAAATAAATACCTACATAAATGATAACGGTTTCAAAAAAACTTTGATGGTCTACTTAACTTTTAACTTTACGTTTTAGATGAGGTAAAGCTTCTTCGTATTTCGAATCTATTATTACATTTGTAATAAAATGTCTTTGACTGTGTACCTACTATTTACATTAAAATTTGGTTTTCTGGTTACTACAGACAACAACAACAATAAAAAAAATATAGTGGATTGTTTTTGCAGTATTTTTTTTTGCTTTATTTTATTTTACCTACGTAGGTACTATATCAAAATGAGTGAGACCAAGGAAAGAAATTGAACCATTTAGTAAAATTTTAAAAACTGGATTTTTTTATTTCATAAAAAAAAGTAATAAAAATTACCTAATGCTTCTAATGTGAAATATCTTTTAGAAGTAGGTATGCATTCATTAACAAAGTTATTAACTGTAACTGTTACATTTTTAAATGTGATGTTGCATACCTACCTATGTAGGTAAATATTAGAGATGGGCCTACTAGTCGCTGACTAGTCCGGAAAGCCGACTAGTCGGCAGGTGCCGACTAGTCGGCAAATTATGCCGACTAGTCGGCAACTAACAATTATACAATAAAACCAATATTTATTCAATTAGTAGTACCTACAGTTTAGAAGGCGGGTAGTCAGCAAATCGTAAACAAAGCACGTCATAGCTTACATACATCATCTAAACATCTAAAATGTCATAACTATGCCTCAGCTCCATTTTATTTTCCAACTTTTATTTTTATTTCAACCATTTTTTCGAAGTTTCACTACAGTGCAATGTGTGCAATGCGAAGTGCAAACTTATTCAAAAATGGCAACAATCGCCGAGTGATCTTGATTAACCCAAATATCTCGGAATTATAATGATCTGCATTGCCGACTAGTCGGCCGTCTAGTCGGCAATTTTGGAACCGACTAGTCGGCTAGTCTGCTAGTCGGCAGAACCCCTAGTCGGCCCATCTCTAGTAAATATAAAAAAAATAAATAACACAAATAGTACCTAAGTACCTACCTATTATTACTGATATCGTTACTTATCATAATCGGTGAATATTTTAATACTATCTAATTATTACTTATTTAAAAAAAAACCTAAAGAAAAATAACTTAATTCACATTTTATTCCATCTATATTTTATATTATCTTAGGCAGATCTATTAAATTAAGTAGAAAGGTTACAATTTAATTTAAATTTAGGAAATAACCAAAGTAAAATATTTTAATCTATTGTCCTATCTAAAATAATGGTGCAATACCTATATATACCTACCTCCGTACTTAGGTAGGTATCTTAATTCAAATTACTGGATAAGTACTTAAATAAAAACTAAAAGTAGATACACTTAAAAAATATTGCA